>PVKA01026755.1:0-31350 GCA_004027165.1 Ctenomys sociabilis
TGGCTCAGTGGAATAAGCGCTTCCCTGGCAAGCACAAGGGCCTGAATTCAATCTCCGGTTCCACCAAAAAAAAGACATCATATCACGAGATATATGCATGCTCATGTCTCTAGCAGTATAATTCCTAACCTGCTTTCCTTTCATACAACACGAGTAGTATAATTCCTAATAGCTAAATCTTAGAATCAGCTTAATCAGCTTATATATCTATCAACAGATGAGTGGATAAAAAAAGTGTACACCCATTGGAGGGTACTACTCTGCTGTGAGGATAAACTTGAGTCATTTGTACGAAAATAGGTACATCTTGGGACCATAATTACTATTATCTTTTTTTTTTTTGTGGTACTGGGGATTGAACTTAGGACCCTATGCTTGCCTCAAGCAGGCACTTATTCTATTGAGCTATCTCCTTGGCCCTTGAGACCATAATATTAAGTGAAATAACTCAGATACAAATTTTATGACATAAAAAGCAGGTATTGGAAAGGACAGAAGAAAAAAAGGTACTGTAATCCAATGCAGACAATGTATCTAAAAATGTACTTTGATTCAGTATAAGTGTCTTATATATTTTATATGTTCTTTGGCCTGTTAGTTTCTTTTCAACATGTATATATGACAATTAATTTTATAAGACCTTATAAATACATGAATCTGATAGTGGAAAATAAAAAGGGGGTGGAAGGAAAGGAAAATACGTTATATACAAGCACCAATTCCCTACTATGAATATAATCATCATGTACTACAAACATGTACTAATAACTGGGTATAGTGGCACATTTTTGTAATCCTAGGACTTGGGAAGTTGAGGCAGGAGGATTGCTGTGAGTTTGAGACCAGCCTGGATTACATAATGAGACCCTGTCTCACAAAAAAAAGGTACTAATAAAGGTTAATGATGATCTCTGATCCCAAGCACTACAAAATAATACAATGATGATGAAATTAACAAATTTGGCTGTTTTGACCACAATTTTAAAAAAACTGATGTATCTAGTGGTAAAGAAGATACAAAGATATGGACATTCTCAAAAAGGAAAGAAAGAAATGGATATTCTCATAATGTTGGTGGAAGAATAAACTGATACTACCTTTAGAGGGGCTCACTTAGCAATATCTACCTTATTTATAAAGGTACAAACACTTGCACTCAGCTATTTTCCTTAGATGAACCTATCCACAGATACCCTTAGGTGAACACCCCAAAACCCATAACAAGATTGTTCCCCGAGGCTTTGCTTTGGAATAGTAAACCATGAGACTCAATCTAAATGTCCTTCAATAAAACATCTAGCATGTAAATACAAGACACCTAAGTAAAAGTATATAGTTCTGCCACTAAGAAGAGCAAAAGTCTGGAGAGATCACTCAGTGGTAGAGTTGTAAGCCCTGGGCTTGATTCCCAGCACATCAAAAGACAAAAGAACAGATCTCTATGCACTGATATGAACAAATGGTTGAGCTGTATGGAGTTCTATCTTGAAGGTGCAATTTGTTCAGTATAGCATTAGTCCATGCATGTAAAAGAGGAAGTAAGGGTATCCATACACATGCTTACACAAAGGAACCTCTTGCAAGAATGCAAAAGAAATAGATACCTCTGAGGATTAGGACAGCAAAAAGGTATGAGGAAAAAAGGGAACTTCTGATTTTCATTGTATATCCTCCTATATGAGTTTTTATAACAAAAATGTGCTTTCATTTTAAAATTCAGAATAAAAAGAAAAGCTGGCAACATAATGTTGGTGGAAGGAGAAATTGATACTACCTTTATAGGGGCTAACTTAGCAATATCTACCTTATTTCCAATGGCTTTACGTTGCCTCTAAGATAAAATTCAAGATGCTTAAAAAAGTGAAGTGCTTCCTAATTTGGTTCCTGCTTCCCGGTTGGCTCGTTTTACCCTATTCCCACCTCACACTCAATACACACCAAACTCAGTTCCTCAGATCCGACATACTTTCTCCTCCCTCCATACTTTGGCTGCTGAAGGCTGTTTCCTTGGCTCCAGATCCCTTGTCTCAAACTCTCAGCAGTGCAGTCCTCAGCCCTATGCATGCAAACCCATTTCCTCTACCTCTATGAAACATCCTGGCCTAGATAGGACAGGCTCCACGTAGACCTGTCCTACCACCCCTCACTCCTTACTTGGGGACTTTATCACCTGGTGTCACACAACTTGTAAAATTACCTGTCACTCCCAAGAGACTGCAACTCTGCCAAGCAGTGACTGGACCTGTCTGGGTCACTGCTCTATCTCTAGAATCAAGCAGCATCTGGTACACAGGCTGGATTCAATAAATATCTGTTAAACTGGACGTTTATTACCAAAGAAATAGAACCACATTACAGATATCCTTTGTTTAACAACCTATCTATTTAACTACTGTGTGGACTTACGAGGAACACTGGACATACAACCTGCTGCTCAGATTTATGACCTGTCTTTTTGTGTACATTTCTGTACATCTTGTTTATAGAGACTCACTGTTTCATTCTGGTACAGTATGCCTTGCTTATACAGAACTATAATGTTTGCTGATTATACTGTGTAGTATAGTACTGTATTTTTATATTTTGCTCTACATTACAGTACAGCATGTAGGAGTTATGCAAGTAAAAGCAAAGTCATAAAGCTGGAGTTTCCTCTGGGCTGAATACATGATATACATACTATACAATTCCTCATTTATCAAGCAATTCATTTAAGGACCTAGTGTTAGGACCAGAACTGAGTCATTAAGGAATGTCTGTAGAGACAAGTTAGGATCACAGAAAGGGGGAGAGATTCCCAACATCTAAACTGGGGGCCGGGGAGATGTCTCAGTGGAATAAGCACTTCCCTGGCAAGTTCAAGGGCCTGAGTTCAATCCCCGGTTCCACAAAAAAAAAAAAAAAAAGCATCTAAACACAACCACTATATATAGTGTTTTTGTTTCACAAGTGTGTTTTCTCATAGCTATAGTCCAAAGATAGACATTTCCACAGCATTCTTCCACACAGCATCATTTTGATTAGGGAACACTTTGCTACACACTTCAAAGCATAAGCTTTTTGTAAGCAAAAGTAAAGACCATCATTTTTAACCATCAAGTAATATGTACAAGAGACCAAAGTCACCTCAGACCCATTTCTATCACTAGTCATTTCTAAGGACTTTTATTTTGTACTTCATTTATTATTAAGTTGCTTGAACTCTTAGGTGATACATTACTATAATATTAATACTTTTTTATTTTTTATGTATTTGGTACAGGGTCTCAATATGCAGCTTGGACTTGTAGTGGTCCTCCTGTTTTCAGCCTCCTCCGTGCTAGGATTAAGGTGTGTGCCACCTTGCACTGTCTTAGTGGCCAGCTCAGTGTGCCTGGGGGCAGGGTTAGCGTGGCATATGGTGCCAGGGATTGAATCCTGGTCCCTGTGCTTGCCTAAGCAGGCACTTAGTCCGCTGAACTATCTCACCAGCCCCAATACTTTTTTATTAGTATTATTTTAATCAATCCCTGGTACCACAAAAATTTTTCATTTATTCATTATTTATTTTTAAATAATTTTATTAAGACGGCTCAATGGAAAAAGCACTTCGCTGGCAAGTGCAAGGGCCTGAGTTCAATTCCCAGTTCTGGCAAAAAAAAAAAAGGAAAAAAATAATTTTATTGAGAAACAAATAGTAAAGAGACAGCTTCAAAACTGATTAATAGGACAGTTTCAATAATAAATGCATTGCATATTGTTGTCTTAGTGGTTATTCATTGCACAAGATGCAGACATGATATACTGTCCACACAAAAAAAAGTTTTTAAAAAGCATTGTTTTCATTTATAGCTTGCTATGTTGGCTTTTAAAGAATTATTATTTTTTTCTTGCTGGGTGTGGTGGTACAGGCCTGTAATGCCAGCACTCGGGAGGCTGAGGCAGGAATATTGTTGTGAGTTCCAGACCAGCCTGAGCTACAAAGTGAGCTTAAGGCCAGCCTGAGCTGCACAGTGAGACCCTGTCTCAAAAAGACAAAAAAAAAAAAAGAATTATTTTTTTTCCCAAAATAATCACTGTAAAGGAGTATTACTAGAACATTAACATATAACATATATATCATTGCAGAAACTGTTAGGAAATTTCTTGAAGATGTCTTGACAATAGTGAAGGTGAGAGGAAGAGACCAAAGGTGAAAGTAGTTCTGTGGCAGAGTACCTGCCAAGTCTATGTGAAGTCCTAGGCTCCATCCCCAGAACACAGAAAACAGAAGAAAAGAACAAGAGCTCATACTGGTGCCCACATATTCCCTGTACACTGCCCTCCTGAAAGTCTACAAAAAATAGTTCAAGAATTTGTAAGATGTAGGCACTGGGCAGATGGCTCAGTAGAATAAGCGCTTCACTGGCAAGCGCAAGGGCCTGAGTTCAATCTCTGGTTCTGCCAAAAAAAAAAAAAAAAGAATTTGTAAGTGTATGTGAATTTTTAGAGCATCTGAACTTTCCCTTATGCCCCACTATCCTAGGTCCTGACCCCTACCCTGAGATTAGAGGTTGGCCATGATGGAGGAAACCCAGGCAGGGGCTAGACTCTAATAAATATTGCCCATTAATGGACAATATTTTCAGTGATACTAAAATAGCAATATTGGGCTGGGGAGATAGCTCAGTAGAATAAGCATCTGCTTAGCAAGCACAGGGTCCTTGGTTCAATCCCTGGTACCGAAAAAAAAAAAAAAAAAAAAAAAAAAAAATTAAAACAGCAGTATTGAGTTGGCAGTGTCAAAAAAGACATTAGACACAAAGCTGTAGGTCCTGCAGCTCTTTGAAAACTTCACATCTCCTATCATCATCAATTCATACAATTTGGTACCTCTTTTAAACTTGCTTTTTGCTTAACCTACTAATGTAGGGTCTTTTCATCCACAATGTTAAGCTGCATGGAGAGATGCATCATACAATAAAATAAATTATTCACTACTGAAAACTGCAGTAAATACTGCAAATTATCAAGGCTAAACTCATAACCTGTATTATTCTTTCAGGTTAAATTCTTTCAAGTTAAAGTTGAATTCATCAAACAATATGAGCATCTTAACATTTTTCAGTTTTACACAGAAACAGTCTTACACTCATTTAAAAAAGATACACACCAGAGTACGTCTGTAAAGTCAGCACTTGGGAGGCTGAGGCAGGAGGATTGCCACAAATTTGAGACCACCTGGGCTACACTGAATTGCAAGGCCACCCTGAACTGCATAGTGAGACTGTATTAAAAAAAAAAAAAAAAGATATACAACAATGTACAACGTCTATAATGACATATACAAGAACAAATTTTATTATACTTTATCAACACTGAAAATTAAGTCACATTTTTTCCTAATTTAATGTGTAAAAAGGCTAGATTATTACTTTGAAGTAATTTTAAACTTCACTGACATTTACTACGTTCCAGGCACTGTGCTAGATGGTCCACACACATAATCCCATTCACTCCTCACAACTGAGAAGCAGTGCTATCATCACCCCATCTTACAGGGAGGAAACAAAGGCTCAGAAAGTTTAGGTTCCTGAGTGCAGCTCAGGAAGGGTGGAGACATGACCCAAACTGCGTAGCTCAAGTCTCCCTTCTAACCACTCCTCCTGCCTATGCTGTCTTACTTTGTTTCAATCTACCTTCCCCCCAATTTTTTTATTAGTTCAGTTTCGTATTTCCTGATTTTTTTTTTCTATCCATGGCAAATGCAAACAAATCCAAAGGGCCAGCTTAGAAGCTTGAGGTTCACCTAAGTTAGCTGAATGACAATGGAGTGCCCATCTTTGACAGGTATAGACAAAGGAAGGGGTATAGAAAGGAAGAATCATGATGTGTGTGTATGGACAGTACAGTTGGGATAGATAACGCCGTGCTTCTACATAATCCTATGAGAGGCAAGATTTGCACTAATGGTGGTTGGACAGGATAATAGGTCGGCTTCTAGTACTATGGACAACCACTAGGAAAATAACAAGGTAGAAAGTATTAATTATTAAATCTTTGATGTAATGCAGGTATAAAAAATAAGATATGCAAACAGCTACACTCTCTTAATTTACTGATAAGAGACATATGGTATAATAATGTCTGTAAGTATATTATCATGTATGCACCTTCTATGATACCAAAACATTATGAAAACAGTTTGCAATGTATTAATTATCAAATCCATCTTGTCGAGGTATCTTAAAACTGTCTCATTGATATATGTACTTCAATAAAACAAAAATTAAAAAAAAAAGTTTGGGGTTCAGAGATAAGGGTTTTTGTCTGTCTGTCTTTCTTTTTTTTGCTGTAATAGGGACAGAATCCCAGATTCTCTGCCACTGAGAGCCATCCCTATGCTCTTTTTCCTTTTTTTTTTTTCTTGCAACAGGGTGTTGCTAAGTTGCCCAAGCAGGGTTTAAACTTGTGATCTTCCTGCCTCTTTCTCTGGAGTAGCTGGGATCACAGGGGCACACAACCGTGCCTAGCCAGAGATAAAAGTTTTGATAATGTGCAAAACAAGGTTTGTAGTAAAAGCAGAACAAATCAAGAAAACCTCTACACTAATGTAGACCCAGCCTCAAGGTCTTCATACCCAGCCTTTACCCTAACGCTGCAACACTGAGTGCCACTCCCTACAGAGCCAGATATAAGGCAGAGAAAAATCACAGAGAAAGCCAAGCTTCTGACCCCCAACCTGCTCCAGAAGTTGCTAAAGAATTGCTTCCACTTCATCGCTGCATGAAGGCAAGACAGCAGGTAGTACCAGTCCTAATCATGTTACTAGGTTGACAAATGAAGAAATCAGGAAATGTTTTTTTTTCTTCAAGAAATACCTGGTTGAATTTCCTAAACAGGTTTCAACTTCTGCATTTGGAGGAAATGGTTCTCTTTTAGTAACTCAACAAAAGAATAAAGCACTAACCAAAGGACAGCTTGGAGGTACAAGCAGTTACAAGTAGGGACTGCAGGATCTGAGCCTGGATTTCAGATTTGGCTTTACCACTTAGTACTGTGTGGGAGGAGCTGCTTGATCTCCTTAGCACTCATCATCTGGGCATCAAGGACAGGATCCACACAAGCTCTGTGGATACTAGGAGGACCCAACAACACAGACTGTGCACTGAGCGTTTGTGCCTGAAACAAGTCCAGACTGAGTACTTTTCCCAACAGTGGTAGTAGTAATAGAAGCTGTCATAGAACACAGTGAATACAGATGGTAGAACCCTTGTTTGAAAAAAAGAGAGCTAAAGAAAAAATAAGGAAGATAAAAGTAAATTTCCTTTTCCATTTCATTCTGCAACAAAGAACATCATAGACAAATAGTACAAAGTAGTTGGAAACTTCAGACAAAGTGAGAAGACTGAATTTTATACCAGCCACTTATTAGCTCCATAACTTTAGGCTGATTACCTACATTTTGTTGTTTTTATTCTCAGATTTTGTTGTTGTTACAGTTATTTGTTTGCCTATGTTGTGGCACTGGAGATTGAACACAGGGTCTTCAAGTGAGCTATATCCTGGTCTTTTTTTACTTTTTTGAGACAGTCTTATTAAGTGGCCCCAGCTGGCCAATTCCAATTTAGTGCCTTACTCTCCTGAGCCAGTGAACTTATAGCTGTGCACCAATGCATCCAGCAACTGCTTTCAGTCTTTGATCTCTGTACCCAAAGAGCTACAGAGCCCATGCTTATCCTGTAAATTCTGATTTGCCTGCAAGGAAGATAAGTCATTATGGAAAGATGCCTGTCCCAAATTAGAATCAGTTGCTACTGGATGCGCGGTGTGTGTGGGGGGACCCTGGGAAACACTATGCTTTGTCTCTCATAAATGCTTCCTTTTTCATTATAATCTGCTTGTTTAATTCCAAACTATATTTTTAACCTGCAATTTGCTTCAAAATTTGCATTTTACGGGTCAGGGAGATAGTTCAGAGGCATAAGCACTTACCTGGCAAGCACAAGGACCTGAGTCTGATCCCTGGCCCCAAATGCAGTGCGGTCTTGGCCACAATCCCCGGGGGTGCCATCCTGGCCCCAGATGTGGGCACCCACCATGCGGCCCAGGAACCAGGCATGATGGCACATGCATATAATCCCAGAACTCAGGAGGTTGAGACAGAAGGAGTTGTATATTTGGAGACCAGCCTGGGGGCTACAAAAGTGAGCAGAAGGCCACCCTGAACTGCTTAGCAAAACTCTGTCTCAAAAATATAAACAAATGAAATTGCATTTTAAATTTTATTTTTTCTTTGAATAACACAGAACTGTATCAAAATATCTAAATGATAGTTCTCAATTACTTAATTCTAAACCAACTCAAAAGCTGCTCAGAGTGCAGGGTCAAGGTTTGATCACGAGCACCACAGGCCCAACAGCCCCAGCCCTGGACACAATGAGCAGGCCACCAAGACCTGGCATGGTGGTGCAGGCCTGTAATTCTGATTCTGGGGAGGCTGAAAACAGGGATTACTAGAGTAGGAGGCCAAGCTGTGTAGCAAGATGCTGTACATTTAAAAAAAAAAGCTGCTCAGAGCCAGAACAGGCACAGGCTGGTGGGACACTCTTGAGCAACTCCATGAAAGACAAGATGGCGGGAGATACTGAGGTGAGATAAGCCACTGAGTCAGCACTGCACAGCTCAGCTTGGCTTGGTCTGGCAGGAAGAGCTGCCCCTCCTCCACACTGCTGACCATTTGGACTCCAGGGGTCCTGCGTGCTCCCTTTTCTTGGGTTGCCACCTGTCAGCTCTGCCTTTTCTGAGCACTGCCAGTGTGAAACTCTCAGCTGAGCAGCAGAATAAAGCCTAACCCAGGGACAGATTTTGTCAGTAATCCAAAAAAGTTTGCCTAGGACTGAAGGCAAGATTAAACTAATAAAAAGCTTTCCCAGGAGGTCAAGGGAGTGAATAAACAAACTATAACCTGAGAGATGGAACCAACCAAAAGTGACCCTGAACTCGGATCTGAAGGCCCGAAGAAAAAGGCATCTATCCAGACTGGAAAAAAAAAAAAAGTAAGCATAAAAAACTTTTCCTAACCAAAAATGAATTGGTTGTGTGTGCTAAGCCTTGTTTGATTTGTTAAATAAGAGCAATAGCCTGGGTTAGAATCCTGACACAGTCACTTCCCACTTGTAGGACCTTGGGCGTTACTGTTTAAGTATCTGTAAAATGGGGGGTGATAATACCTATCTCAGAAAGTCCACAGGAGGATTAGATGATACAAGGTTCACGAGCACTGTACTCTGCTCCTAACATTGCTGGACTTCCACCAACAGCTAAGATGTAGCTCAGAGAGGGAGCACTTTGAATGCACAAGGTTCTGGATTACATCCCAGCACCAACACAAACAACTCATGCCTAAGGTCTATGGAGAAGTGTTTTCTTTCATAGTCAAGGAAACTAGCAGAAAGAAGGCGGTTACCATAGGGACTGCCTCCAAAGAGGAGAAAATGGGAGGAGAGAACTTTGTGAAGTCACATTCCCAAGAGGCTGGGGTAAAGACAGAAAGAGCTGAGACATTAGCTGTTTGTTGTAAAGGCAGCCAACTTGTACGCCCAGGGAGTTCTGTGAAGCAGACTATTGTCTTGAAATAGGAAAGTGCTGCAGTGTGTGGCTACAGGGCTTGTGCAGAATCTTCTGCAGATGGCATTCTGACTCTTGGAAAATGTTGCAAGTAATAATTCACAACTAAAGCTTTATTTTAAAGTTTAAAATATAAAAACTGTTTCATAACATAAAGACCAATTCTAACCCTTGACTATTGTGAAATTTTCTAGGGAATTGTAACAAAACTTTGGCTCATCCTACTGCCAAAATATGTGGCAACTTAAAAGCTTAGTTTGAGACAATCACTACTTTAAATATCATTCTTCTTCCTCTTTACAACCTGGCAGTCAGAGGGTAGGATCGAGAACAGAGGTCTGCTCCATGTTAACATGATTTGAATTTCACTTGGAATCTAAATGCAAGGTAATCTGGGGACCTCACTTCTGTCCTGTCCTGTCCTGCCACTTCTCCGGTGTCTTCCTTCTAGAAGGTACCTTCCTTCCATCTCTCCTGGGAGGTTCACAGAGTCAAGCACTACTATCCAGTCTGCCTGACTCTGGCCAAGGAAAACTTCAAAAGGGGTTTTATCCAATCATTAAGAAATTACTAAAAGGGAACTAGCCTTATGGAATTGAAGGAGCTTCATATAAACAGCAAAAGCTTGGTTCTCTAGCCCTGCATAGGTCTCCTACATAGAAAGACAGTGAGAACATAATCAACAATTTCTTGAAATGCTATAGATGATAGATACACTCACCTCTAGTACTTCACAGAAGCTTCAAAGAACTTTATAATATTTATTGAGCAATAACTATATATTGACATTATTCAAAGAATATATGTGCCTTAACTGAAGTAATCTTCACAAATTTATGTTCAGTGCTTCCATCTACTGCTTATAGATAAGTAAGTTGAAGCACAGAGGTGGGAAGAAGCTTGTCTAAGGTCCCAGTGCTAGTTTGTGGGAAGCTGCTAATGAGACCCCCACAATTTAACTTCAGAGATGGCATTCTTGACCACCATTCTAAGATGTCACACAAAGCAGGAAAACTGCACTGAATTTATGCATTGGATAACAGGTTGTAAAGATTTATGGAGGAGATTTACTAAAGCTGCTGCATCAAGAAAAGGACTTACATGATATTCAAAGTACCTGAAAGACCCATTGTGTTGAACATTCAAGTAATTAATAAAAGTTCTTGTGGGGAATTAAACCTGTGGGTATTCTACTGAGCTACATTTTTCCCCTACCCCCCCCTTTTTTTTCAATTTTGAGAGTCAAGTTGTTGGCCTTGAACCAGTGATCCTCCTGCCTCAGTCTTCCAAGTAGCTGGAACTACAGGCATACAGGTGTACAGGTGGCATAAGACAATTCTTATATGAGACACCTGCATCAATCAAACCTGAACTCTAGGGGCCAGGGAGATGGCTCAGTGGAATAAGCACTTCCTTGGCAAGCACAAGGGCCTGAGTTCAATCCCCAGTTCCACAAAAAAATAAAAAAAAATAAAAAATAAACCACCTAAACTCTAGGGACAGAAGCACTGGTGATTCATTCAAGGGCCTTAAACTTACTGTTCAGACTCACATAGGACCTGCAGTTCAGGTAGGCAACATCTGTATGCTGCTGTCATTCCCTAGTGCTATAATACTCAGAACTTGGAGGATCTGCAGAGCTGACAGCCTGATAGGAAATCTCATCGTTTCAGGAGAGCCTGCCAGCTTTTCACCATATGAGTTATATGTCTAGCTTCTGAGCCTGCATTTAGAATTGAGCCCACAGGAGACATCTAAAGCATGTATCATCTGCCCTCTCTGTACTGTACCGGCACAGCTGACTAAGCTGAAAGCAAAGTGCTCACAGGGAAAGCAATGTATGCTTGATATCTTGGGGCTGAGCCTAAGAATTCCAGAGTTCTTTTGCAATTCCTGATTATGTGGCCAAAGCCTGGGAAATGTTTGGGTTTATTTCACTCTGAAAAAATATATACTCTTTCAAAAATCTGCTAAAATCAATGCTGAGGGCCACTGTCAGTGATGTTACCTATGAGTTGAGATTTACAGCTATCCTGACTGAATAGGCATCCTAGTGTTCCAGTTCTTGGTAAATATTTCCTGAGTAAATCAATCTGTATTCTTGTTGACTTTATCAACCACCAACACTAGACCTCTAACAATACGAATAGAAGAGACTGCAAAAAACATCAATGAACAATAAACAATAGTATGAGGAAAACCATTTGTAATAACAACACGTATCTCTAGTATTTAAAAGACATTTACAACTTGATTACAAAGAAAAGAAAGAGAGAGGGAGAGGGAGAAGAGGAGAGGGGCAGAAGAGGGAGGGAGGAGGGGGAGAGGGAAGGGGAAGGGGAGAGGAAGGAGAGAGAGGGAGAAGGAAAAGGAGAGGGAGAGGGAGACAGAGAGGGAGAGGGAGAGGGAGAGGGACTGGGACAGGGACAGGGACAGGTAGATGGAGATGGAGCAAACACAAACAGATGAACCAAACAGGACCAGACTGGACCAGACCAGATTGGACTAGACCAGACAAGACAGGGCAAAGGTTATAAACAGGAAATTCCAAGATGAGAAAGCCAGAATGGTCAATAATAATATGAAAAATTTCAACTCCACCAAATGATCATAAAAGCATATATGAAAATAAAATATCCATGATTTTATGTAATGCTTCTAATCACCTTAGAGATACAATCATTGTTCATTCATTCACTCATTTACTAGGACTGAACCACACACAGCCTTGGCATGGAGCTTTATCTTTAGCCCATGTTGAAACAGAATATCACTGAACTGTCAAGTTGCTTGGGCCAGGCTCAAACTTGATATCCCTCTGCCTCAGCTTCACAGAGTGCTGGAATAACAGGTCTACACCACCAGGCTCATTGTCCACAGAGCACTGGAATCACAAGTCTATACCACCAGGCTCATTGTCCAAAACTAAGTAACATGAAGCTTGAAGAGGCTGTAACTCAATCTACAATTGACTGAGCTAAGACCCAAACACAGACTTGACTAATAAAGACCTACGTTCATTCTAACAGATACTGTCTGAATATTTGTACAGTGACTCAGATCCTTCTGAGCAAGTCATTTACCCTATTAAGACTGTTTTCTGTTTGTAAAATGGGATTCATAGAAATACTTTCACATAGGTCACTGTGAGAATTGGATTTTACACATAAAATGCTTGGAGTAGTACTGACACACAGGTTCAACTGTCAAATTTGTTCATTCAACAAGTATTTGTTGAACTGGCTAGGTATTGCTAAACTTTGGAAATAAAGCAGTGAACCAAAGCATCCTTTGCCTTGTGGAGCTTACATAATAATGGCGCATACCAAATATAATTTTTTAAAAAATATATAGTATATTGTAAAGTGATATGTGCTAAGCAGAAAAAACAAGCAGGAAAAAGGTAGAAGGAATTGGATATTCCAAGGGGAATGTCTTAGTGATGGGTATCATTTGAATGAAGAGCAAAGGAAAGTGAGGATACAAAGCCATTCAAATGCTAAGAAGAACATCCTTGGCAGAGAGCCTCCAAGGAAGGTTTAAGGGACACAGACAGGCCAGTATGAGGCCAAGCATGTTGTTGCACACCTGTATCTCAGCTACTGTAAAAGCTGAGGTACAAGGATCATAAATTTGAGTTTAACCTGAGCAACTTAGCAACACCCTGCCTGAAAACAAAGTAAAACAGGCTTGGGGCACAGCTCAGTGAAAGAGCACTTGCCTAGCATGTGCTTGGCCCTGGGTGCCAGCCCAAAGTTGGGAACGGAGGTGGCTGAAGAAGAGTGAAAGTATTGGCCTCACGTGAGCTCCTGAGCAGAGGTAATGAGCTGGGTTCCATCTGCACTCTATACTTTGGCTCTACACTGAGTGAAATGAGAGGTCCCTGGAGGACTCTGAGAAGAGAAAGGCTATGCTTTCACTCACAATCTTAAAGATGGCTCAGATGGTAATGCTGAGAATCAATGAAAGGGGGCAGGATTCTTCTGCTTAGCAAGATGTCAGAGAAGAGAGAACAATGGATCAGAACATGGTACCCTGATCTTAAAGTAGAACCCAGAATACTGCAGGCTCAGACACGGAGTATAGGAGAACAAGAGTTAAGGCTGACTGCAAGGTTGTGGCCCCTGGCCACAGTAACTGGAGAAACAAGCTGCCTTTATTGAGATAAGTGGGCACAACAGAGGCTTCCTGAGTGCAGGCCCTGCAGAATAAGGGGAAATGGAGCAAAATGCTCCAGAATCTGATTAGAAAGGCAAAGTGGCATCTGGCATAAAGAAGTGCACTGGTCACTGAGTTTCACAGCAGGCCTTCAGTCCCTGGGAGGGAGGCTTATAAAAATAAGGCACAGGGAAATGAAGGAGGTTACATGGGATTCTGGCATTGAGGATGCAGACAAGATTCTAGTTGTCAGAGCAGAGGCATAGGGCCAACTGTGGCAACTTGATGCCAAATTACTGAATGTACTGTGGTCTCAGTTCTTCAGGCTCAGCCCAGGCTAGACCTATAGACAGGCAAGAAGTTGGCTACTTTGGAACCAAGTGGCCAAGGGGGCCCTAGGAAGAAGGCCACAGCAGAGTCAGAAGCCACACAGCTTTTACTCCATCTGCACTCATCCCCAGCCAGAGCATCAGAGTAATGTTGGCACCTTACAGACTGATTC
Source organism: Ctenomys sociabilis (assembly GCA_004027165.1). Classification (NCBI taxonomy): domain Eukaryota; kingdom Metazoa; phylum Chordata; class Mammalia; order Rodentia; family Ctenomyidae; genus Ctenomys; species Ctenomys sociabilis. Next base: position 14,249 of record PVKA01026755.1, read on the forward strand.
TGCACTTGATGAGATCAACACACAGCAGGACCAGACATACAGGAGTTTGGATCATTGTAAGAGGGGCACCATTTTGTCCCAGATGCCTTTGGGAGACAGACTGGGCATAAGAAGGGCTGGGGTGCTAGTGTGCCAGGGGATTATGAAATAAAAGCAAGACATGCCCTGCAAACCAGTTGGGTGGCAACTGTAGCCATCACCACCTCCCTATCAGCAAGAAGGGAAGCAACATCAAAGGGAAGCGTTCAGAAAGGGGAGGGCTGCCCCTGGACTGGGATGTTGGGGTCTGGCAGGAAAGGTGGGTGGTTCTTAAGAGTACAGGGTTAAGCTGAGATATTTATCATTGATCTAAGCAATGTCTCTTTTGCTAAATCTGTTCTTGGACTCCCAAACACTCATTAAACTATTAACATATTTTCTTTTCTAATTAAGAGTATATGACATCCCCTCCAAAATACAAAATATGTTTAAAATTACAGTAACCCTGCAACAGTTCACTGTCTATGATTCAATCAATATAGTTATTTTAGTATGCAGATATATAGATGTATATCCCATTTTATGACTCATTATAAAGAATAACTCCTTCAGTTGGCACTAAGAACAAAATTATTTTCTAGAAATAAGTCAATATATTTAATTAAGCTATTAGAAAGTAGTCAACACTTGCAAACATCCAATTTATTGGAAGTGTCTGCAAACTGACTTTTTCTTGAGCCACATTTCTGTTATAGTCATAGATTTCTTTGGTATATCTTGTGGATCATATTAAGTGACCTTTTCAATTTCACAAAAGTTATCTATATAACTGCCAAGCATATCGTTCATGCAGGGATACAGCTTAGTGGCACAACACCTGCCTACCAAGTGCAAGGTACAAAACAAAACAAAAAACTGCCAAGCAGGGTGGCACATGTCTACCAACTAGCACTCTGGAGGTGGAGGCAGAAGGATTGCTACAAGTTTGAAGCCAGCCTGGATTGCATAGTGAGTTCTAGGCCAGTATGAACTACATTGTGAGACCTTGTTTCAAACAAAACACAGCACCTTAAAAATATCAAGTTTTCAAGTTAGCAACTGAGAGGCACTGCACAGGGAGCTCTGAAGCCCAGTGTCCATCCCCTTTGTTAGGAGTGCTGGCTGTTTACCAGCCCTTTGGCCCATGTGTTTCAGTGCTGTGCAAACTCCACACCATGAACTTGGAGTCACTTCTGAAGAGGCTAAGGAGCCTCTGTAGTTAAGGTAATAGATATCCAGAGCAGTTAGTGCCAGTGCCAATTTGTTAAGCTAAATATCATTGCCCCAAAGTAATGAAACCACATACAGTAATGACCTTGAAAATATTTCTACATTTGACTGAATAATTCTACTCATGGAAATGTATGTTTGGAAACATAGATGAATCATGCATAAATTTGGTGGGTTTTTTTGGGGGGATACTGAAAATCAAACTCATGACCGCAGCCCGTTCATGCATAAATTTGCCTATGTCTATAGGATCTATAGTACAGATATATTAGGTTGAACATTTGAGAAATGATGATCAATTCAAAATTAAAGAGAGTGAAATATTATATAGGCATTAAAATTCTATCTATAAAGTATTTTAATGATATGGGGAAATAATTACTAATAATGGCTGAAATGCAAAAAAATGGTAAAGATATGGAATGAGGATTGGGGATATAGCTCAGTGAGAGAGCACTTATCTAGCATACTAAGGCCTTAATTTTGATCCCTTGAACTACAAAAAAGAGCAAGAGAAAAAAAACAGTGATATCACTTGTAAAAAGATACATGAAGAATAACTATCATAAAACATCAAACTGGTAATTTCTAGTTAGTAAAATGCAGCTAAATTAAATTTCTTAAAGTTTAAAATATTTTCTAAATTACATAAAATGAGCACATACTATTTTTAATTATTTAATTATGTATTTACTTGGTATACGGGTATCGCTATGTAGCTCAGGCTCACAGTGATCCTCCTGTCTTAGCCTCTCCAGTGCTGGGATTACAACTGTGTGCCACACGCACGGCTTTGGTGGCTGGCTCACTGTAGTAGTACTTGGGGACCGAACCCAAGCCCTTACGCTTACCAGGAAGGCACTTAGACTGTTGAGTTATCTTCCCAGCCCCACATTTTTCATTTTATAATGAAAAAACAAGTAACTAGGACCAAGCTATAAACAAAACAATGCGTTATTTTTAACAAATGTAAAATTTTTAAAATGAAAACTAAAATAGAGAAAGAACCCCAGAATCAATGTTGTCCTAGTTACTAATTGCCTACTTATCTATAACACTTGAGTATAAGCTTCCTCAACAGACATTATTTGGGCCAGGGAGATAACTCAGAGGCATAAGTGCCTGCCTGGCAAGCCCAAGGTCCCAAGTTTGATTCCCAGTACCAAAAACAGAAAACAAAACAAAACAAAAAACCAACCAGACATTCTTTGAATTATTTTCATAAGCCCAGTAGTACCTTTCTTATGACAGCACTCAGTAAATGTTTACAGATGAGTAAATTCAAGGCAAGTCACAGTAGCTATATAATAGTGTAGAAAAATGACTGTAATATACAGAACAAGTATTTTGCAGGCATCTACATATATGTGAACACGATGAGCACAGCTGGGCTGTCAGGAATCCTGCCACTCAGGAGGAACAGAGGTTTTCCACATAGGAGAATGGAAATAATGCCCTCAGCGCAGGAATACCAACACGCCTTGCCTTCTGCAGCTCTCTAGGACCCGTCTCCGGAGGTACTGAGGATGCAGCAAATCTCAGTGCTGGAGAACAGGGTTGCTCCTCCCAGCACTCTTCCACTTCTCAAAATGGAAGTGAGAAAGCCAGATTTGGTGGCACAGGCCTGTAATCTCAGCACTCGGGAGGCTGAGGCAGAAGGATTGTTGTGAGTTTGAGACTAGCCTGAGCTATACAAAGTGAGCTTAAGGCCAGCCTGAACTGCATAGTGAGACCCTGTCTCAAAAAGACAAAAAAAAAAAAAAAAAAAAAAAATTGGAAGTGAGCAATAACACAATGCCTTGATAGAGCAGTCTTGACAGCTGTCATTATTTCTTTGCAGCACAGTTCTCCAGCACTGGTGCTTCATTAGTGCTGTGTGACACAGTCCATGATGCAACATAACACTGGCGTAAGTGACCTATAACTGAGAGCTGTCACAATGACAATAGTGTCACTGTAACAAGTATTCTCCCTGCCAGGTTCTGTAGCACTCAGCCCAGGAGTCGGCTGGCCTTCCTCACCCCTTTCATCCACACCTTAATCCTATCAAGTTGGCCTTTAACACCCCCACTACAGTTTATATCTACTTATCCCCAAAAATCTCATGGCAATCACAGGTGCAGGGTACAGTTAGATGTGATCCCAGGAGGTAGAGCCTGGTGGAAGAGGTGTAGCCCAGAGGTGTCACCCCCACCCAATCTCTCTCAGCATCCTGCCTGCCCAGGCCATGAACAAGTCTTCTCTGCCACCCTATCGTGGAGCCAGCTGACTGTGGACTGAAACTTCTACAAATTGTGAGCCAAAAAAATTTTTTTCTCCTTAATTTGTGGGAGCTAGTATTGTGTTCCAACAAAAAGAAACTAAGATAACCCCAGTGTGACAAGATGACAGATCTAGAAACTGGGGCCTAGACTTAAATAAGACTCAGCTTCTGAGTGACAGAGCCTAGACCAGGCCCACAGAGAGGGAGGAGTGACAGCCAAGCCACCACAGCGGTGCTGGCAGGGCTCATAGTAACAGTGGTATACTGAGAGGAAACACTTGTAACAGACCCACCGTGCTGAACACTGTCCTGTGGGTGTTACAGATGATCATTAAACCTTATAACAAAACAAAAATCCCAAAGATACTGCCATTGCTGTCATCCCTACTTTATATGTGGGAAAAATGAGGCAAAGAGTTGCTAAATAAATTGCCTGAGGTCATAGCTAGAACATGGCAGAAGCTGTATTTCAATTCAGAACTTGTTTTGCCCATCTATCATGCAGCCTCTGTACTGCCCCACACTTTCATTTTTAAAACAAAATGTATGTTGTCACTCTAGTCTTAGATCCTTTCAAATAAGTCACTGGTTTTATCCAGCATATAAACTCAGAAATTCTCACCTCTTCTAACTTTCAAGGCTGTTGTTGTATTGGGGATTAAACCCAGGACCTTCACACTGAGCTCTATCTCTACCCCCAGTGTGTGTGTGGGGGGGGGTTTATGTTGAGTCTCACTAAGTTGCTAAATTGCCCATGCTGAGCATAAACTTGTGATCCTACTGCGTCAGCCTCCCAGAGTACTAGGACTACAGGTGTGTACCACCATGCCTAGATCTTTTTAACAGGTACATGCTTACCATGTTGCCTTGGTTGGTCTTAAAACTCCTAGGCTCAACCAATTTTCTTCTTTTAGTCCCTTGAGCACTGCAGCTGGAATTAGGTGGGACTATAGGTGGGTACCACCACAGTTGAGCATAACTCAGTCTTCTAAAGCACTATCCGAAGTGATACTTCAGAGACCTCAAGTATCCATGCCATCGCTGCCTCTCCATGGCATAAACAATTGGATCATGTGGAAGGCAGAATAAAAATGGCAATATTCCAGTTGCTCAATGTTCTTGCTCAAGTTCTCATGGATACAGATGTTCCTAATTCAGTGTATGGGGCCAACATTTCCTTGCTCTTTACATAATTTCAAACAAAGGGTTTATTCCAGACAACTAGAGATTCATGGTTGTCTACTTTTCTCCCTTATTCTATATATTTTATTCAACACAGATGGTTAGATTAAAAGGAAGGAGAAAAAAAGCACAATTCAAATTTGTATTAAAAACATGACAACCATATTCTTGGTCACAGTTCCTATTTTGGGACAGATGCACATTCCAAAACTATTAAGTAACCCACTAACTTTCTGTGCTTCTCACTATTTCCTTAGGCAGAAGAGGACATGCTGCTAGAAGGAGAAATCAAAGGCAAGCCAGGAAGCTAATCACAGGCAGACAAATCATGGATGAACAGCACATGCATTTTGGAAGGTATAGCCACCTAGACAGAGCTTAGAGACATGGTCAGAAAACATCATTCTCTGGAAAAGAAAGTAAGACATAACATAAAAGAAATATTAGTAATCAGTGGAAATCTTTCCTTGAAATAATTCATGTTAAAATAATTTATAAATGTGTTCTTCTAAAGCCCATGCAGAAACCCAAGGTCACTGCCCTATCTTATTATATCTAATAGTATTTGGATGAAAGAGTATTTCTTCAGGGTCACCAAAGAGTACTCTGTACCCAAGAGCAGGGCTAGCTAAGGTTAATGACCTTGTGAATAAAATTCTTTCTCACTTTTAAGTTTTAAACTGATGACTCTGCCACAAACTATCACAAATGAAACATACAAACAGAATTCCCTTAGTGCTTCAGAAGGAATCAGTTGTCTATATACTTAAGGTCCCTTAACATATTCTAATTCTCAAGTCCCTTGATCAACATCTCCATGTCTCCAGTAACCTCAGTTTATCTTATAGATAATTATTGTATCTTACAATAAATACTTCTGTATGTTACATATAGAAAAACTAGCTTACAAAGGCTGAGAAAATACCCCAAAGCATAATTCCAAAGAGTGAGAAAGCCACCCAGGACTGTGACATGCAGCCTACACCCCATCACTCCACAGCTCACCAGGGGTAGGGCCTGCAGCAGCAGAAGCTCAGGGAAGTCACTGCCCAAGCCCCAGGAGGCACCAGAACTAAGTAAGAGACAGTCAGGAGACACAAAGAGCTGGGAACTGACCCTAGAGATACAAAGAGAACTTCTGAAGCTCATAACAGAACAAAAGCTACTCTGAGGTCTCCATAAAGACTAATTTGTAACACAAAATAAAGCTATTTAAGGAAAGTGCACAGGATGCAGGTCATCTGCAGCACTGGTAGAGAAGCTCTCCTTTAGTAAGGGGCAGTGTTGGATGCAGGCTGGCCAGGCCTCCCAGACTGCTGGAGTTAAATATGGACCAATGGGACTATAGACCTCTATGGAGAGGCCAGCTTATCCCTGTGCCTAATTACAAAGCCTGCCACCACAGGTGCTCAAAAAGCATTTACAGGAATATCTTTGCATAAAAGAAAAAGAAGCTAACTCCTCTACCACAAGCAGAACAGAAAGCCACCAAGAGAGCAGTCTGTCCACTTAAAGGACCACCTGGTTTTAAGTAAGGGAACAGAAGACTGAGTATCATCACGAAGCCATACTAAGACATTCCACCAGCCAGAAATTTGGTTTTCCAAGTGTTCTCTTCTGAAAGGCATGCAACTGAAAGTAGTTAGGTGAAGGCTGAAAGTTTTTCCTATAAAACTTAATTGGGATGGTTATTTAGTTACAACATAGAAATCTAATTAGCGGAAGAAGGAAAGAAGGGGTTAAAGAGAGGTTAAGGGAATGGGGAAAAAACAAGTTATGTCATAATGTCATATACAGGTGTAAACTGTCTATGATAAATGATTGTTATATATATGTAAAATGTATCAATAAAATCTGATTTTTTAATAAAATCTAATTTAAGAAAAAGGAGGAAGAAAAGATCACCTGAAAGTACTTGGATTTTAAGCTGCTCAAAGTGGGACAAACCTACAGTCTTAACACTCAGGCAGCTGACACAGGAGAATCATGAGTTCAACATCAGCCTAGGGTATACAGGAAGTTCAAAGCCAGCCTGGACCATACAGCAAATAAACAAACAAACAAACAAATAAATAAATAAAACTGAAACAAAAATAAAAATCACACTGAAATTTAGAGAAGGTGAGCACTCTATTCTTGTGCTGACATGGGAAGAACACAGCATGGGCACGCTGTCTGGACAGCACTGTGCAGTACAGGAACTATCAACCACACGTGGCCTGTGAGCACTTGGAACACAGCTTGTGCAACTAAAGAACCAGTCTGCTAACTGTACTTCATTCTTTTTTTTTTTTTCCTCATGCATTGTTGGAGATTGAACCCAGGGGACTACTGCATGTGGTAGACAAGCATTCCACCAGAAACTATGATATCCTCAGCCCCTGTATTTAATCTTTATTAATTCAACTGTATATAGTTATATCCAGCCAGTAATGATCATGTTGGAAAGCCCTGGGCATGAGATGGGAGTGAGACAAACACAAAAAAAGGAGGTGAAAGTGGTAAATACAATCCCCCTATGTCAGAATTGTTTATAAGGACCAGTTGCATAACTACACTACTGACTTTTGTTTAGTGTCCATTTATTCCATCTTCAAGAGATTCTTATTAACAATTAACTGTCATTATCAGCATTAACAGATGAGGTTCAAAGGATTTTGGGAATTGCCTAAAGACTCACTGGGAGAGGGCAAGTGAGATAGCTCAGCAGACTAAAGCACACACTTAGGCAAGTGCAGAGGCCAAAGTTCAACCCTCAGCACCACATGCCGCACTGCTCCTGCTCCTGGGCACACTGAGCCAGCCCCGGACACCGGCCAGGCCTGGTGCACATGCCTATAGTGCTGGGAAGGCTAAAAACAGAAGATCATTATGAGTCTGAGTTGCATAAAATAAAAATACGTAAAATTTAAAAAATAAAAATAAAAAGACTCACTGGGAGGAGTGCTAGCCCTTTAACAGCAAAGCTGCCAGCTCCCTCTTCTCCTGAGGAGGACCAGCTGCCTCTAGACCCTGCAAACATCCAGCGAGAATCTGCCTCTTTTATTTCATTTTGCAAGCATCTCACCTACTTGGAATTTAGCTTCTTGGCATCCGGAGTGATCCTGGACTGTGCAAGGCAAGGGGAGCCCATCCCTTCTGCAAATTTGTTCTGCTCTCTTTCTGCTATGGAAGCAAAGATGTTTTACACTATGTGTGGTGGCAACTTCATACCTCTTACTGTTATTACTCTGAAATTTAAAACTGTAGGTCTCAAGATCCGACATGCAAATATGCATATAGGACTGGATTTCCTACAAGAGGACAAAGGAGACTTTAAAGACTGCTGTGAGGGCTACACGGCAATGATAGGCACAGGTATTTCACTACGCCAAACTCTCTGCCTAACACCCTGCCAAGTTACTGAAACATTTCCCTCAAACATTATATATTCAGAAAGCCAGCCCAAAGATGACAAAATAAATATTTTAAAACAATCTTATAAATGTAAATCATCTAAGCCAAGAGTTCTTGACATAACTAGTATAAGTTTTTAAATTTTTTCCTCCTGAAAAGTATTTTTTAAAGAAGTAAATGAGGGCAAGGAATATAGTTCTGTGGCACAAATGTCTGCCTAGCAAGTACAAGGTCCTGAGTTTGATTCCCAGTACCAAAAAAATAAAGTGCATGAGAGTACTGAATACATGTGTACATAGTTTTCTCCATAGCTTTTATCAGGTTTTCAAAGTGAAGTTAATCCTTCTTTTCTTTCTTTTTTTTTTTTTTTTTCATTTTGTAACAAGATCTCACTACACAGTTCAGGCTGGGCTTGAACTCAGTTTTCTTTTAGGGTACATGATTTGAAGTCAGGACCTTGCCTTGTCAGGCAGGCACTTATGCCAATGAGCTATATCCCTAGTCCCTCAAACTCACTTTGTAGCCCAGACTGGCCTCAAATTTTCAATGATCCTCATACCTCAGCCTCTCAAGTGCTGGGATTACAAGTACATACCACCACACCCAGTAATAATCTTTCTTTTTTTTTTTTTTGTCTTTTTGAGACAGGGTCTCACTATGCAATTCAAGCTGACCTTAAGCTCACTTTGTAGCTCAGGCTGGTCTCGAACTCACAACAATCCTCCTGCCTCAGCCTCCCCAGTGCTGGGATTACAGGCATGCGCCACCACGCCCGGCTAGTAATAATCTTTCAATTCCTTACTTCCTCTTCTTTTTTTTTTGTATCATTTTTTCATAGTTCTTATAAATTCCTTCAGTAAAACAATAAACATACAATTACACATTGTTTATAGTATATATCTTACAGATAACATGTGTTATTTATAAATAATTCCATATTCAATCTTATTCATATGGTCTAAGTGCTCAGTGATAATATACCTAACAGAGTTTTTATGGGGGACAGTTGATTGAGCAGGGTTTTTGGCTATGCTAGGAATCCAACTTAGGACCTTGATCATGTTAGCCAACTAGTCTACTACTATGCTACAACACCAGTCCATGTGGGTATTAGATTTTCCAAAAAATTTAAAGCTTTTTTCAAATGGTTGTGTTTTTTATTTTAAATTTGGGGAGAGTTGAGATAGGGTCTTGCTATGTAGTTCAAGCAGGTTTTGAACTCACTATGAAGCCCTGGCTGGCCTCAAACTCAAAGTGATCCTCCTGCCTCAACCTTCTCACTGCTAAGATTAAAGGCATGTGCCACCACACTTAGGTTTTTTTTTTGTGCCAGGAATTGAAGTCCAAACTTAACACTTTCCAGGTAGGCATTAGCCACTAACTAAATCCCTGGTCTCATGACTGAAGTTAATTATTGATTGTAATTATACATTATTCTGGTTCAATTTTTGCTTTTTTAAATTTACTGAGAATTTCTTAAATTTATTGTGTGATTTATAAACATAAACAGTAAAAACAAACAACCTAAATATTAACAATAAAGGAGCAGTTAAGTAAACTATGGTATATGGATATGACAGAGATTGAGTAATGACTAAATAATGCTTTTGAAGACCACTTCAACGTAAAGAAAAGTCTCTGACAGAGAAAAAGGAAGATACACAATTATGTAGTATGATGCTGATTCACTAAAAATACTTAAAATCAAAGCAAAACTACTGAAAGACAAAGTCAAAATATGAACAAAGACACTACTGTTTTCTATATTCAGCAAGTATCACATCTAGAATCATAAAAAATGTTTATAAAGCTTGTCTGTAAATATCTGAAATGTATTTTTTCTAGACAACAAACTATAAGGAATACATCTTGGCACATAGCAATCATAATTCGTTAATGGTATTATTTTCCATTACCTAAATTTTGAATATTGGCTCAGTCATCATACTGAATAAAAAATCTGCAGTCACACCCTTAACACATTACTATTTATTAAGAGTTTTTGTTTTGAGGGTTTGTTGCTATGTTGTTTCATCACATAAAATTCAAATAACACTGTGACAATTACCAAACCTATCTCCCATTCCCAAAGGGATTGGCACATGGCACAAACTCAGTAAGTGTTGGCTATCACTAGCAGTAATATTCTGAGATAAATAATGCTACTTATGTTTTGAATAAAAACAAATGCCAGTCTTTTTTTTTTTTTTTTTTAAAGAACCTCATGAAATTCGAAAGGAAATAGAGTAAAGGAAAGTCACTGAGATTGAACCAGGAACCAGACTTGACCATTAAATCCTGGCTTCCTAATAACACACTTGCTCTACAAACTCTGGCCTCATTGTGCCCATTTATACAACAATGTCCTTGGCAAAGTCACCTTTCTGGACCTAGTCCTCCAAGCTTCTGCTACCATGCAAAGGGCTTTCTTTCTTGGCCACTAGACTTCCTTTAAATTAGTTAGAACTTCCAAATCCTCAATTATAAACAAGACGATACAATTTTGTCAATGTCGGGCCAGCAAAATAGCTCACCAGACTAAGCACCTGCTTAGGCAAGCTCAGGGACCACAGTTCAATCCCAGGCACCACATGCAGCACTGGCCTCACCCCGGGGGGTGCTGAGCTGGCCACTGAGACCAGGCATGGTGGTGCATGTCTATAATCCCAGGACTGGGGAAGTTGAAAACAGGAGAATCACTATGAGTCTGAGCTGCACAGTAAGACCCTGTACCAAATACATTAAAAAAAAATGTAAATGTCAAAGATGTAAACAGTACAACTAAATCTAGGAAAATGACTAGGAAAATTACATATGAAAATGCACTATTATATATAGAAAGCCCCTTTCTATATGGCTGCCTGATAATCAGGACACACAACCGACAGGCTGGAACATGCTGGGAGAAGAATCATCCTACCTCTAACCAACAGGGATAGTTCTCAGCCTCAGAGTAGAAGATCATGCCCACTCCCTCCTCTGTCTTGAGTGCACATGGGCCAGGTCCTGCCTAGAGACGGGAGGGCTGTAACTTCAGCCGCCCCAACTGACTGTAAGGGATTATCAGAAGATGACCTAGAAAGCTGGTTTATGTTTACTCCTTTGAGAAGTCTGTGTTCTCTGTATAAAGGCCCTCTGGGTTAGAGGGAAACAATATGCTTTTAGATCCTATGGTAGGATAGAAAATTGGTCTTTAACCATATTAAAATAGTATTTTGTTTACCAACCAATGTCACAGTAACAATCAAGCAAAATAGAAGGTGTGGAAGCACTGTACAAACTCCAAATGGTTCTACAAATATAAAAGACAGGAGGGTTCCAGTGCTCTATGGTATATACAATTAATAATATATATTTGAAAACTGCTAACAGGTCTCACCACAAAAGAATGAAAAGGATGTGAGGTAATTCATATGTTAATTAGCCTGATTTAGCCACTCTACAATGTAAAAATATATCAAAACATATATAACAAAAATTTGTGACTGTATATATATAGGATAAAACATATAAAAAGTATTGCGTATAAGTAAATGATTAGGGCCAGGGAGATCACTCAGTAGAATAAATGCTTCTCTGACAAGCACAAGGGTCTGTCAGAGTTCAATCCCCGGTTCTGCAAAAAAAAAAAAAAAAGTAAACGATTATAGGAAACAACTTGAAACATGTGCTTCTGTACCATGTTCACAATTAGAAGCATATTTGCGATTACACTCCACATTAATGAGGTGTCAATCTATAGATTCAATACAAGCCCACTTAAAATCCAGAGGCTTTTTTAGCCTGATTTAGCCATTTAAAATCCAGAGGCTGCTTTGTGGAAATCAACAATCTGATTCTAAATTTTATGAAAAAGCAAAGGAAATAAAATAAAGAAAGCAACTTTTAAAAACAACAAAGATGAGGATTGTACCTGATTCTAAACCTTCCTTCCTATAAAAATATAGTCATCAAGACAGTGTGGTGTGAACAAAATGATAATCAAAGAGGCTGATGGAATTGAAGACAGAGTCCAGAAATAGACCTACACATGTATGGTCAACTGATTTTCCACAAAGGTGCCAAGGCAATTCAATAGGAAAAGCAAAGTCTTTTCAACAAATGGTGCTGAAACAATTCACTATCCCCATGCAAAAACAGTAGGTCTTATGTCTATACCTTATAACACACAAACACACAAAATTTCATCCTGTAATTAGCTACATATGAAACCTAAAGCAGGGGCCGGGGAGATGGCTCAGTAGAATAAGTGCAAGGGTCTGAGTTCAATCCCCAGTTACGCAAAAAAAGAAAAAGAAGCCTAAAGATACACAGCATCTAGAACAAAACACAGGAAATAAATATTTGTGAGTTAGGTAAAGAATTTAGAGTAAGGGATGTAGTTCAGTGGTAGCATGTTTACTTAGTGTGCATGAGGCTCTAGGTTTAATACCACTGCAAAAAACTAAAAGAGTAAGAATTTAAATAAGATGCAAAAAAGAAAAAATTATAAAAGAACAATAAAAATTAAATTACACTGCTAAATTAAATCTCTTCTCCTCTAAACTGTAGGTGCTGGGCATGCATCCCAAGAACAGGAAAGCTGACTAATGCAAAAGAGTATCGTAAGTTCCAATATTACCTGGGCAACACAGTGATTTAATGTCTCATTTTAAAGGGAGTAAGGTATGCCTGGGAGATAGAGCTCAGCCTGAAAGCCCTAGATTCAATCATTCAATTCCTAGTACCACACAGAGAACAAGATTGAGAACAAAAGTGAGACTTGCAAGCAAGCAAGAAAGACGGACAGGCAGAGAGACAAATAGAGCCTGGATAGTTCAGCAGTACCACACTTGCGCAAGGCCCTGAATGGCAATTTAAAAAGACAAATAGGATTTGATTCCACTTATATGAGGCACCCAGAGTAGTCAAATTCATAGGGACATAAAATAGAGTGGTAGGTGACAGAGTTTGGAAAAGGGAGAAACAAGGAGCTGTTTAAAATTATACTTTTTATAAGGTAAAGAAGCTGTGGAGACTGGTTACACAATACAAATGTTCTTAATGCCACTGGGCTATATATTTTAAAACATATAAAATGGTAAATTGCCAGGTGTGGTAGCACATGCAATCCCAGCACTCTAGGAGATCAGGGAGGAGGATTCCAAGTTCAAGCCTAACCTGGGAAACTTAATGATTTAGACCCTATGTCAAAATCTTATAAAGAATGGCCAGCCAGATAGCAGATTAAAGCACCTGCTCAGGCAGAGTGCAGCAGCCAGAGCTCAATCCCTGGCCTGCTATGCTGGCCCCGCCCCTGGGGCATAGAGACTGGGTGTGGTGGCACATATCTGTAATCCCAGCACTTGGGAGGATGAAAACAGGAGAATCACTGAGTCTGATCTACATAGTAAGCCTCTGTAGACCCTATACTAAACACATTAAAAAAAAAAAAAAAACTTTTTTCAAAGGGTTGGGGATATAGCTCAGGGCAAAGGGTGGGTTCAATCAACAGTACCATAAAGAGGTAAAGGGGGATGGGTTAAAGTTTATGCTATGGTTTTTTTTTTTTTTTTTTTTTTTGCCACAATTTCTTTTAGAGCCCTGAAATATCAAGTACTAGAAAAGACACAGGATCATTGGAACACTCATATCCTGCTACTGAGAATGAAAAACAATACTGCCACTTAGGAAGGCAGCATGGAAATTATAAAGTAAAAATTAAGGAGTTCTATCAATAAATAGGCAAATGAATTAAACAGACACTTCTCAAAACAAGGTATTATAGCTTGTGCCCCAAAGAGGCAGCAGGCGAGAAGGGTCCCTAAGCATGCTACCCTCTGTGATTGTGGGCTGTGCTGAATCTGGGCCACTCCTCCACACAACTTGTCACCCATATGGCCACCATAACAAGCAATTAAAAACTCTTTCAACCAGAGCCTGGTGAGTAGAAGCTCTTCCTGTACCACCCGAGAGTTCCTGGGTGCACCACCAGGAGCTGAGGGCTGTGAAGTGCCATTTTCAGTCACCTACTTCTAATCCAGGTCATGCCCCAGGAAACGCTCTGCTCTAGAAATCAGAGTCCTTCCCATCTTCAGTGTGTAAGTGTAGGGGAGAGGGTAATAAACACACACAGGGGTGGGTATGGCAGCACAAAGCAGGACAGGTACTGAAGCATAATCACCCAGCAGGAGTGAGACAGCACTTCTTGGACTATCTAGGGAAGTAGTCCTGAAGCAGAAGGTCAGATCTTGCTCCTTCACCTAGTCTTTATGGGTTCCTAGCTGCATTCTTCTCATTCACAATATGAGTTCTGCTTGAGGTTTTCAATGATAAAGCTCCAAAATACAGTGAGTAAATTCCCAGTCTAGGACTTAGGTATTTTCCAAAACCAGTGACTACACTGGAAAATATCTTTGATGAATCTGATTCAAATTCCCAGGTTAATAGAATTCATTTTTGGCTTCCACTGAGAGGTAGATGACCTAGCTCATTTTCTTTCAAAATGAGAGCCAGTTATGTCAGGATCTTTTATTAATAAACCAATTATTTCCCACTCAAAAAAAAAACTCCCAGGTTACATTAAAGACCTTAAGTAGTTTCTAAAGGTATGCTGTTTATTTTTTGTTTTGTTTTGTTTTTGTCTTTTCTGAGTCAGGGTCTCGCTATGCAGTTCAGGCTGGCCTTAAGCTCACTTTGTAGCTCAGGCTGGTCTTGAACTCACAACAATCCTCCTGCCTCAGCCTCCCGAGTGCTGGGATTAAAGGCATGCGCCACCACGCCCGGCAAGGTATGCTGTTTAGAAGAGAACTCTCTAACTGTACTGCAGTACTACTTTATGAACCAAAGGATCTAGTGTATGTTGCATTCTGCTTCCTGTTTTCTTCATGCATGCAGCAGTATAAATGATTCTGACTTTTGCTAGTCCCAAGAACAACCTCGTATTCTTGTGAACATGAACAGAATAACTGGATTAAAGCCTAACCAGGGCCTTCCAGATAGCTCAGAGGATTAAAGTGCTTGCTTAGGCAGAAACAGGGACCAGGTTTGATCCCTGGCATGTGGATCAAACCACCTCTGGGGTACACTGAAATAGTGATTGAGACTGGGCATGGTGGGGCATGCCTGTAATCCCAGACCTTGGAAGACTAAAAACAGGAGAATCACTATGAGTTCAATCTGTGTAGTGAGACCCTGTAGACCCTATACTGAATACTTCAAGGACAAAAGCCTGAAGACCCACCAAGGACAGAACATGTCTCAAAGGATGAACACATAGCAGCTATATCAACTCATACTAATGATGGAATCAGACTTATTTTCCATATTATGAAGAAAGGCTATGGGATATCAACAACCACTGGTTTCAGTCCAGATCTCCTTTGGATCTAACAATCCCAGGAAAAAAGTATCAGCTGAGTACAAATATAAGGGATCAAGAAACCTAAAAAACGAGGAAAATCATGACACGTTTTGGGGACAAGTTTTAATGAAAACCCCAAAAAGTGCATAGTATGTATGAGTAGGATATCTCCTCAGAAGAAATGCTGTATTTTCTGTTTCCTAGAATTACAAGACCTCCTAGAAGAAAGGTGGTGTTCTACCTGACATTGGGATAACATCATGAGCTTATAGATCACTGTGTTGTGTCCCCTGAATAGCCTATCACCTCTGCTCCCTTTTGGACCAGGATAGCTGCCAGGGACCAGTGAACACCTCATTCTGAGCATGTAGGCTGGGGTCTTGACCTCTTTTTTTTTTTTTTTTTTTTTTTTTTTTTTTTGAGGCAGGGTCTCACTATGCAGTTCAGGCTGGCCTTAAGCTCATTTTGTAGCTCAGGCTGGTCTCAAACTCACAATAATCCTCCTGCTTCAGCCTCTTGAGTGCTGGGATTACAGACATGCACCACCACACCTGGCCTTGGATATATTTTTAGACAGATCATCATGTCTAATGAAATAAGCAAGACTCAGAGAGGCAAATAGTACATGTTCTACCTAATATGTAGACTCTAAAAAAAAGGATAAGAAAGTAGAAGAGAACCAGACATAGTGCTGCATACCTGTAATCCAGCACTCAGGAAGATGAGGCAGGAGGATTGCCACAAGTTCAAAGCCAGCCTGGGTTACAGAGTGAGTTCAAGGTCACCATGAAATACATAGCAAGAAACTGTCTCAAAAAAAAAATGTGTTCAAAGAGAGGAGTGCTTTGAGGAGAATTCATGGTAATGTGTCTTTTAATGTAATAAAAAAAATTGGAGTAATCTTGAAACTTCCGACTTTTATTTGGTATAATAATAAAGGTAACAATAAAATAAAATATTGTAAAACTTAAAATATACCTTACATATCACATGCATTGAAAACCTTCCCCAAATGTGAAACCAGGATAGAAGGCAGGACAAGGGGGTAACAAGGGAATGAAAATGATCAAAGTATATTGTGCACATGTACACATCTGCCAGAATAAAACTCACTGCTTTATGTAACAAATACATACTAATAAAAAAGTTTAAAAGAAAGTTAAGGCAGGTGGAGTTGCGGCTTAGTGAAAGGGTTTGTCTAGCATGTCTGAGGTCCTGGACTCCATTCCTGGCACCTCAAAAAAATTACATTTTTTAACTGTACTTATCTATGAGCTAGCAATTCCACTATAAAGTATTTACACAGGGCTAGGGAGATAGCTCAGTAGAACAAGTACTTTCCTGGGAAGCACAAGGTCCTGAGTTCAATCCCTGGTACCACAAAAAATAAATAAATAAAAAGTATTTACACAAAAATTGCATATGAATATTTATATTTCTTAATAATTGCTAAAACCTGGAAAATAATCCAAAAGCCTATCAAATAATGTACAGGCAAACAAAAAGAACACAGTAGACTACTACTCAGCAATAAAAAGGAATAAATAATGTATAAATGCAGTGTAGTAGGTTGAATTATTACTCTCCAAACAGATATATTTAACTCCTAACCCCAAAACCTGAGAATATGAGTAATCTCATTTATTTGTTTTATTATATATATATATATAT
>PVKA01026756.1:0-31329 GCA_004027165.1 Ctenomys sociabilis
ATCTTGCAAGACAACAAAAGAAAAAGACCTCTATCAAGACAAGAGAGAGTTTCCTGGTCGCTGACCCTTGTATACCAGTGAAATTTGCTGCCAAGCTATAATATCAACATCCTCCTTTGGGGAAAAGGCAAAAAGGTAAGGGACTATATATCCCAAATCTACTCTATGTGGTTTGAGTTTTTCGCACTATTGCAGTCCATCAGCTTTTTGAGAATTTCTCAGAATGACAATTCTTGCTCTGTGTACTGGCAGAGGTCCCACAGGCAGCCCTGTGAGCTGCTCTGCCATTTTACCAACTCCAATCACAAGACTCTAATGTTGATTTTGGCATCCAGATGTGTGACCCTCACTTCCTTCTACTAATATAGTAATGCATGATCATTCTTCTTGCCATCAGAATATTTTTCCAGTTCTATAAAACACAGGTTCAATTCTTAGTAAAATTCATTTGATCATCAAACCAGCAAATACTGTTGTTATGATTTATAATTTAAAAGAATACTATGTCTTTAAGGATTGTCACTCTAATAGACATAGCCTACTTGAAACACATGAGTCTCTATTACTCCAGGTGTACACATGCAAAGACCGGGGAAGTTTGACCCATATGCCCTGATTTTGTTATAAATCCATTAGATCATATGAGTTCACTAAGGCACATCATAGCTAACTCTAGAGCAAATAACAAAATTTGTGTTGCTCATGATAAATACATAGTATTCTTCTTCCAGAATATATCATAACTATCCAATAAATCTCCATCAGGCCAGGGAGATAGCTCAGTAGAATATGAGCTTGCCTGGCCAAGCTCAGTGGCGTGAGTCCAATCCCTGGTTTTGGGGAAAAAAAATCACAAGATATAAAATTTATGGGTAACAACAAAAGATCCCTATCAACTTTGGAGACAAGCAAACGTTAACTAGGCTAAATATGGTGGGATGAGAATTTCCTTTAAGGCAGGCATAGGAAGAGTTCCTTGGAGCACAGGTACAGTTGGAATATCTACACAAGTATAACCAATACTTACCTCTTCATCAAAAGTTTTCAACATTCAGAGGAGTCTCTGATGACTCCTTCAGTCTGTCAAAATCTGCAACTCTTTGATTCTCATCCTAGTTACAGATATGTAAGTCTTTGAAAAGTTTAAATCTTTAACATCATTTAAACATATATGAAAATACTTTATTTCTAGGAAAAAATAAAATTGAGAAAGATTTAAAAAAATGAATAATCTAAACACTACAAGCAGCAGGAAATATGTACTGAAAATGTCCCCCCCAAAAAATTGACATCTTTAAAATTGTGACTGTATATTGTCCCCAGTGAGATGGATTTATATTACCTTCTTTATGTCTATAAGGTCAGCAGTTTAGAATGTTCACATAATGACTGGTATATCAAATATTATTTTAACTCCTGATTCTTGGAGGTTTTTGACAAAGTTGAAAGGACCAATGGCTAATAAGAGAAATGGAGATCTTTCTTCCTATCCTTTGTTCCAGGTTCTGAGAAAAACATGGAAGGGATATTATTTGTCAAAGATCAAAACTACCAATCAAAAAGAAGCTAAGAGTTCACAGGTTTACAACCGTACTTATAGTAAAATTATGAGGTGGTTGAGAAAATTAGTAATTCATTACATGATAAGTGTTCTGAATGAAGAGATAGATGATAGAAAGATAGATAGACAGATAGGTAGATAGAGTGTGTAAAAGGCAGAAAGGAGAGAAAGAAATAGAAACATAGACATAGGTAGGAGAGGAGAGGGAGACTTGGTTAAATAATATGATTCCAAAGTTCATAATAAAAGTCATGATGAGTAACTTATATTCTTTAAGATATTCATTCTGACAATATATTGTTAAATGTATTTCACAGAAGGCTAAGATACTTGATTTCCGCTACTAAAATTTGCAACTTTAGTTCTTTTAAGCATTCAGTACCTTTAAAATTGTAATCTTAAAATGTTTATTTATTTTTATGGCATGAATATAATCAAGTTTCTTTGCAGACTATCATAAGATACATTTTATTTTATTTTTTGCTCATTTTTTAAATTCAATTTTACTCCAGTTAGGATCTTGCTTTTTTTCCAACAATGCCATCATCACAGAGGGAAAACTTATTCTTGGAAAAGAAAAAAAATTACACTGAAGTTTTATAGAAACTTTTCCCGTGTTCGTTTTGTTTCAAAACACTTCAGTCCAAAATTATTTTTACATTTGAAGCTAAGTCTGCAACTCAAACATATTGATCCTTTTTTCTGAAGGATGCTCTTAACCACAGTAGACATCATAAATGCACGAACATGTACCTTCTTTCAGTTTCACAGAAGCCTCACTGCCTGTCCAAGGTTCTCAGGATCAAGGCACAGAGTCCCTTGATTGAATGTTACATAAAACGTCTCCATGGAACACTTTCCCACAATAGTGTATCTCAGGAAAATGAAAGAATATAGAGTTTAAAACATTTCTGTAGTGATACTAACCATAAAATATTTATTAAGTGCTTTCTGAGTGTTCACAACTCTGAGAATTTAGAAATGATAGAGCCAAGAGGGAATAAATCACCAGCATGCCCCCTGACCTTTTCCTCAAATAATCAGGAGCACCCATTGAATAGGAAACAGTGCTAATATTTTAGGATTTCCTTAGTGACAGAGAGTGATGGAAAAAAATGTTCTAAGTATCTACACACCTATCTTCTATATCCAGTTCCTACCAACTAAATTTTCAAATTTAAAATAAAATTAAAAACCCATATCATGATGTTTCTAGTGACTTAAATAAGATGCATTCTGTGACAGTGTTATTGTGATCATCTTGTTTTGGCTTAATGTATGGCTTTCTGGTTGTTATTCACTAACATATACTCACTGGCTTATAATATTTCTGAGAAATAAGTAGTGATATAGAATGATACGAAGTTGTTAAATAAATGATTGTGACTTACAGTGATTGAAGACACTATCATCTTGCTAGTAGAGGATTACTAGATTCTCATTGTTCTGCATCTAGCATCCTATAATAGAAATACATTTATAATAATGTTTCTCTTTTATTCCTCAGGTTTATTGTGTTTCTGTAGCTATAAAGCAAAGACAAATTGTCTTCTGAATATTACTTCATGTGTTTCAATGTTGCTGAACGGGAACCATGAAATTTTTATATAAATTTAGATTATGCTTTCCGATCCTATGATATTGTTCAAGCTAATATGGAATTCTTCATTCATGATGAAGTTTTTACATATTTTAAATGACTTGAAGAGAAAATGAGAGACAATCTTCAAATCAGAATTAAAATATAAAACTGCGTTGATATGGTGAAACTATTGCTGATACTATATTTTTCTTCTTATTCTTATCTTGTATTATTAGTAGTAATTTTTTTTTTTTATGAAAGAGGTGAAATATGGCTCTGCACGCACTCGGGCACACTTAGCCAGTGATGGAGTCCAGGCATGATGGCCTATGCCTATAATCCAAGCACTAGGATGGCACAAATTAGGAGGCTCACTACGAGTCCAAATGCATAGTGAGACCCTATACCAAAAAGAAAAACAAAAACAAAATAAAATAAAATGAGGAGAGGGTAAAAAATGATAGTAGAAGTACACTCAATGTAAAATTTTGGTTTAGTTTTTTATTCAAATATATTTTGTCAGAATTATTCAAAATACCAATTAAGATGAAATCAAAAGAGTTGCAAGCAAAAGGAAATGCATAGCCAGGTGAAAAAATGTCCTCTGATTCTGGGAACATCTATTGTTCTGTAAGATCACAAATGTCAGTTTTATGGGAAGAATACAGTTACCATTTGAAAATTCATTCAGTTTTCAGAGCCATGTAAGCTAAGAGAAAGTGGGTTTTCTCATAAGAAACAGTTAACTCATTTAAAAATATGTTTTATGTCTTTCACCTCCAAAATAGAGCCATAGGGTAAGATGGATTACAAACGAATCAGTTGTTCTATTTTTCAAAAAGAAATATGACTCAAAACACCAAGAATTAAGTAATTATGAGAAGACGGGAATGTCCCCTACTTTGATGTATCAGTTCACATTGTGAACATGTATTCCAATATCAAACTCTATCCATAAATGTGGCCATTATTGCATGTTAATAAAAATTATTCAAAATGTTTAAATAAGTGGAAGTTGACTGTCATGGTTTGGTCATTCCAAAGCACTCCTGTTTCAAAGTGTCGTGATATGCTCCAATTATAAGACAATACTACTATCCATACAGTAGCAATAAGAATAAAATATTTTATTTGATTTTATATATTGTTTATAATTATACATAGAACAATATCATATATACTATTATAATTTATACATAATTATACACACACACACACACACACACACACATATATATATATATTAATCACTTTCTGTATTGCACAGCACCTAACATTGGTTCAATACAATGAAATCCAAACCTCACATAAATCATTATCTTATTTGCATGCACTTTTAAAAATTTCAAGGTGATGGACTGGGTAATTATCCTTAGAGTAGCAAAATAGTTTTAAGGTATAATTTCTAACCTTAAACTTGTTTAACATCCTTTGCATAGAATTCCTT
Source organism: Ctenomys sociabilis (assembly GCA_004027165.1). Classification (NCBI taxonomy): domain Eukaryota; kingdom Metazoa; phylum Chordata; class Mammalia; order Rodentia; family Ctenomyidae; genus Ctenomys; species Ctenomys sociabilis. The sequence goes on from PVKA01026756.1 coordinate 4,591, forward strand.
GAATCATTTTAACTTAATCATTCACAAAGTTACTTTGAGCACATCATCATATTTAAATCATTAGGAGAGCTGAGAGGTAAGACAAATAATCTACTTTTATATATACAAAGAAGAACTTGATTTGCCATATAATTTAGAATGATTTTTGAAGACTAGAACACATTGTATCTACTTAACAAAATCTTTCCTATTTTTAATCCAATTGCCCACAATCTCATTTTGCTCTAATTTTTGAGTTTTGAAGTTTTTAGTAGAACAGGAATGCAGAATGTAATGAACACACTCCGTGTGAGGAGTAAGTGCAGGCACAGGACACATTTTAATCCTTTCTATGATCAACATTCCTCTCTTCCTTTCTCCCATCCTCATCTCTTGTCTTCTTGTTCTAATTAGAATTAAAATATAAAACTGCTCTGATATGCTAAAACTACGGCTGACACTATATTTTTCTTCTTATTCTTGTCTTACAATATTAGTAGTAATTTATTGTCAGATTGAAGTGAAAAAATGATATTGGAAGTACACTCAGTGGAAAACTTTGGCTTAGTTTCATATTCACATACAATTTTCCCTTGGGCAAAAACTCTTGGTTGGCCAAATAGCTCAGTGGATTAAAACACCTGCTTAGGCAGAAGCAGGATCACAGGTTTGTTCCCAGGCCTGCTGTCCAGGCCCTGCCCCCAGGGTGCACTGAGAGGGCAATTGAGATTTGGTGTGGTGGCGTGTGCCTGTAATCCCAGCTTGTGGGAGGCTGAACACAGGCAGATCCTATGAGTCCAATCTATGTAGTGAGACCATGTAGACCCTGTAGACACTTATTAAAAATACAAAAAAGAAAAACACTCTATTTCCTATTATCTTATATGTAGTTCTTGAATTTACATTTTTGGGGTGTGCTTCACAGGAAAGAGATCATGCAGTATTTAAACTTGTGTCTAATTTATCACAGGTAGTATTAGGTTTTTCACGGTGTACACATTTCCTAACACACGATTGAAGTTATGATTCTTTAAAGATGAGTAACATGTTGGGTAGAAATATTGCATTTTCACTATCCATTCACATGTTGATGGACATGTAGCCTGATTCCAAGATTGGGATGTAATGAGTTTGGCTGCTGTAAGTACAGGTATGCCTTTATCGCTGCAGTTGGATGTCTATATAGCAACATTTCTCTATAGATTTTAATTTTTATGAGTATAGCTAATATTTTGAAATCCATCCCTTTCAAAGCACTGATTTAATTAAGTACTGGTATTTCCTCAGTTTTACTCCCCAAAATCATTATTATCATCACTGATTTAAGTATCAGAACATCAAAGCTCCTAAAAGTTAAAACTCATACAAAATGATGATCTGAAATAGAATTTTGTATTATTCAAACTCATGCACGAAACGAATATCACATGTATTTGTGTGTTATTTAGAATGGGGAACATAATGCTTTGCTTATGTGAGCCAATAAATGAATATAGACTGGATTCATTTATGTTTAATCAAACATGAAATATAACAGGAAGTCACATAAGGAGAAAAATGAGTTCCAAAGGTCAGAGCTAACAGTAGTCGATTTGAACTTGATAATTTAAAAATACTATAATATTTTCTTTTCTTTCTTTAATTTTTGCAGGAAATTTGTTTATCTAAACAAATTTATTCATTTCAATGAAAAACAAAGATAACATAGCCATGATACAGTTTTAAAGCAGGTTAGTAGGATAATTACTAGACCCGCATATTGTCTTTGTAATAGTTATTTAAAGGATAAGACATAGACATGATATCTGTTCTTTTTCATTCTTTTTTCTCTTTCTCTCCTTTTTTTTTTGTTTTTTTGTTCTTCTGGGGATTGAACTCAGGACTGTGTGTTTTTTTTTTTTTTTTTTTTTTTTTTTTTTTTTTTTTTTTTTTTTCCATGCAGATAAACTACTGAGCTACCTCCCCAGCCCCAAACTATTACAGTATGAAAGCTTAAATGTGTCAAATATTTTTCTATAGCCTACCTTACTTCACAGTGATAAAGATCTGAAAGAAGCAAAATACAATCCTCATTAAGGTATTATTATATAAAGATAACTAATTATCAAAGAAAAAAATCCTGTGCATGAGATCTGGGTTAAGGTCAAAGATAGCTCTATTCAACTTGGAGATCTAACATGTGAACTCTAAAAATAACTGCTATTTCTGGTAGAAGCTTCTCACAGTTAAGTTTAAATAAAATGTTAGCCTTCATTGTTCCATGGAATCTAAAATGTTGTGATTTTGTGGTCAAAATGTGAATATAATTCAAGGCTGCATCTCCAAATCTTAACGCCGAGTATCTTAGAGTAATATCTGAACTTTTGTAGAATTTCTCAATTTTTAAAATATCTTGCCCCTATAGTAAGAATAGGAGTGGCAAATTAAGAATGTGTATAATTTGTTGTACAAAAGGAAAGAGAGGATTGGGTTGAGGAAAAGGAGAAAAGAAAGTAAGAAGAAAAATATATACATATATTAGTAACGATAATTATCCTAATTTCTGTTAATTCAATAAAAAGTTTATGTGAAGATTATTTGGATAATTTCTTCATGCTTATATCTTGCACTCTGAGTAATTACTTTAACTACAACAATATGTAGTGTATTAACAATTTAATCTCCTATTAACTTGTTATGAAATGTTTTAATTTCTCTTTAATATAAAATTTTAAAAAATTAGCTGAATACTTATATCAAATAATTCAAGAAAGACATCACTGAAGAGGCACTGGTATTGCATCATAAATTTTGTTTTCTTTGAAGCTTTAAATGAAACACTGATAAAGAAGAAGCTGCCCAGGAAAGAACAACAATGATGAAATGAAAATATAAAAATATTCACTTTTGATCATGACAAAGTAGCTAGAAATGCTAACAGACTTCTAGATGCAGGGATACATATCTTAAATACACTGCACATATAAAGATTACCACACTGAAATTAGTTCAATCATGATTAATCAAGTTTGTACAAGAAAATAAAATTCATAAGTCTCAACATATGTCAGGGTCCATTAAATATAAAACCCAAATTCCAGTTCACCCAGGACCTTGGATTTCTGACTTGGGGTAAAGAATTCTCTCAAAATCCCAGTGTCTTTTTCTGCAGAATAGTAGCACTATTTTTATTATAGGATATGTACCCATTGTTGATTTGCACAGGTGAGTTTTGAATAGCTAAGTAACTATTTTTGTGATAGAAATTATGCAAATGAGTAGACAATATTCACAAATTAATGCAACATTGCATAAAATATTAGACATGAAATGTTTTAAAATCAATATGAGGAGACTTCTTGCAACATAAATTGTTATTATGGAAAGTTAAATACACATAAAAATATAATATGAAGATGATATATGAAAAAAAAAGATGATATATGACTTCATTTCTGAACTTTCTTCAGTAGTTACTTAAGATAGTGAGTCATTGTCCTTTTTGAGAGTACGTAAGTCAATGGTGAAAACATTTTAGAGGCATCTTTTTAAAGGACTTACATACCCTCAAAAAGAAAAAAGATACATGTTAAAAGTTAAGCATGTGAACTATATAAATAGTTTTCTAACAAAGCAACAATGAAAAGGTAGCTGTTGCTAATTTGTTTTGAATATTTGGTTGTAAAAATAGGTCTATCAAGAACCGATGATTGCACAAGTATAAAAAGTCTGTACTTGGCTCTCAAATGAAACTTAGAGAAATTTGCTAACAGTTAAATTGCTTAAATCATGTGTAAATGGGAATGAAGAAAGAATGTTGGGTCAAATCTCATTCCAAGAGAAAAAGTATGTTATTTTGTAAAGATTATAAAAATATAGAAATCAGTATAACAATTAGCACTGGTAAAGAGAATTTAAGTTTAGATATTTGCTTACAGAAACTTATGAGATACTATACATACACAAATATACGTATGTATAGACATGCAATTCCATTTGCTTTCCAAAGAACAGTGTATAAAATTCAGTTTTATGGTGATAAAAATATTTATCTCATCACTTGCTTTTTCCTTGGACTTGTAAACTTCTCAAAACAGCAAGAACAACACCAAATACAACAAATATTTGCTTTCCAACAAAAATGTATACAATGTTCACATAAATATCTTCACACTGAATTTATGAAAACATCATGGAATTAATACATGTTTGGCTTCTACAATTATAAGAGGTACTGAAAATGGTGGCCAGTAACTTCCGGCCATTTATTAGTATATTTATTAGAACTTCTGCTTAGGTATCCTTGGCTGTTCAGATGGCTCCCTATGCATTTCTAATGCATTTTCATCCTCTTCTACCAAGACTGGCAATGCAGTGGGTTTTCCAAAATACACGACAACATTTAGTATCTCCCCATTTGAGTATTATACCTTCTGGTGAGAAAATATCAGACTAGCATTCCCTGAAGCGTGTATATATATTTGCAGGAACATATTTCATTTATAATTAAAGCAAAGTGTTAAAATATACCTACAGGATTCATGCTTGGATCTGGCTGCCTTCAACATAGTGAGAACTTACTCCTGGTCCTTCTGACTATATACACTTATACCATGATGCAAAATGAATGCATGTAGAGAGGCCTAAGGTCAGTGTGCCTATTAATTATGATTTGTGTTTAGTTGTCCCCCCAAAGCCTCATGTAGTCATGGGACAGATTTCTAGAGTTTTTGATTAAGTCATGATCCACTAGAGTTATGTGTCTGAGTACTGCTGGGATTATGGATGTGAGTGCTACATCAGACCTGGGGTGGATAAGGAAGGGAAAGAATTCCTATCATTTTTTTTTTCCTGTATTTTAAGGAAGTGTTTACAGGGTGATCAGGGTCTCACTACTAGATCGAGCTTATAGTGATCCACTCGCTTAAAACCCCAAGTGCTGGTATGACAGGTGTGGGCCACCACTCCCAGTCTCAGTTGGCTTTCTCAGCATGCCCCAGGGGCAGGGATGGCACAGCAGGCCCAGGGATGGAACCCTCAGACCCCTGTGCCTGCTTGCAGGTGCTTTAATCTGTTGAGCTATTTGGCTGGTCCTAAGACTCCTTATCTTAGCCACTGTTGCCACTACTTCTCCGTTTTGCTCTCTGCTCCTTGCCTTTGCCAGGAAAGGTTGCCTTCTTCCATGGAGCTAGCTGAGTATGGACTGAAACTTCCAGTAACTGTGAGCAAAATAAATCTCTTTTTCCTTCATTTTTGGTGCTAGGTATTTGTCCCAGCAATGAAAGAGTAGTAACTGAGACAAAATTCTACCAGATTCCTGCACTAGAAGAACTTCTAGTAGAAAATGAAGGCCATCCTGCCAATTAGGGATTCACAGAAATAGCAGTAAGACTGTTATTTCTATACATGGGGGAGTACTATTTTGCCATCAAGAAGATAACATTGAGCCATTTGTAGGGAAATGAATGCCCACTGAGACAATAATTCTAACTGAATAGCATTGAAAACTGATTTCATGAGTTCTGGTCAAGACACTGTAGATTTATTTTCATGTCTTGTTCTAAAAGTTACTTAAATGTCTGTGCCTTTATTTGCTCCATCACAGAAATTGGAAGGGAACAATTTTTAATTTGAGCAGTTTGTTATGAGAAAGCTAATATTGGAAACAAATTAGCAAACTGAAGACTCAGTAAAAATGACAACCATTTAATTTTTTTGTGAGTACATCACAAACTATTTTGCTTATAGCATATGTGCCCATTGTTCATGTGCATGAGTGAGTTTTCAGTAGCTAAGAAATTCCTTTTGGCCACAGAAATTATGCAAATGAGTAAATAATGTTCACAAATTAATACCACAATTCATAAAATACTAGACATAAAATATTTTAAAATCAATATGAGAAAACTTCTTGCAACGTAAGTTGTTGTTGTGGAAAGTTAAATACACATAAAAATAATCACATAATATGAAGATGATATATGAATTCATTTCTGAACATTCATTAGTTACTTCTGATAGTGAATCATTTTCCTTTTTGAGACTATGTAAGTCCTTTAAAAAGACACCTCTAAACAATATCACATTAACTTTTAATGCAAAGATATAAAATCAAAAGAGAAATATACACAGTATTCATGTACACCAACAGTGATCTCAGCAACAAATAAATTAGGAAAACATACCATTGAAAATGACATCAAGTAAAATATAAAATCGAAGGAATTAGCCTAACTAAGAAATCTGTACAACAAAATGAAGCCGTATTCTCAAAAAAGAGTAGTGATGAGGACTTCAGAAACTGGAAAGACATCCCTGTCTCCTGGAGAGGCAGAACCAATATGGTCAAAATAGCTACACTTTCAAACTAATACACAAATTTAGAACTATCCCAAACAGAGTACTGGCATTATTCATTGCAGACATAGAAAGAAAAAAAAAAAAAAAAAAAGAAAACAATCCTGAAATGCAAATGAAAAGAGAAGAGAGGCAGAGTAGAAAGGCAATCCTGGACAACGAGAGCAACGCTGAAGCTATCACAGACCCAAGCTGCAAGCACAGCGCTACAGTGTAAAGAGGGCAGAGCATCAGCACAATGCAGGTGCACAGCTCAATGGAACAGAGGACTTGGAAAAGACCACAGGCTAATTTAGCTGCCTGATCCTTGAAAGGGAGGCAAAAGACATATGGAGGAGGACAGATACCATATTTAATGCATGCCAATTGGTAGGGGGGAAGAGATAGCTCAAAAGACTAAGCATTTGCTTAGGAAAGTGCAGGGGTCAGGGTTCTGTCACTGGCACTGCATGCCACACCGGCCCGCTCCTGGGCATGCTGACCTGGTCATGGAGTCTGGGCATGGTGGAGCATGGCTGTAATCCCAGCACTACTGAGATAGATAGATAGATAGATAGATAGATAGATAGATAGATAGATAGATAGATAGATGATAGACATACATACAGATAGATAGATGATAGACATACAGACAGATAGATAGATAGATAGATAGATAGATAGATAGATAGATAGACAGATAGGTTATAGATAAATGCTGCTTTGAAAACAGATCATACACATTCAGGAGACTAAATCTAATCCCATATCTTTCATTATGCACTAAAATGAAACCAAAATAGACCACAGATATTAACCAAAAATTACTATTAGACAAAATAAGTAAAATTTCTGAAGACATAGACATAGGCAAAGACTTGTTTTTACACAAATCAAACTTCCCACAAAATAATATCAAGAATGACCAGGTGTAATCATGTCAAATAAAAAGTTGCTTCCAAGCAAAGCAAACAGCCAATTTAGTGAAGAAACAACTGAAAGAAAGCAGGAAATCATTGCCAGTTACTACTTGGGTGGAGATCTAACAATGATAATATATAAAGAAAAAAAAAAAATAGACAACCAAAAGTTAAAGACACAAGTAAAAATAGGCAAGTGAAACAGACAGAAACATCTTTAAGTAATTATAAATGGAAAGCAGATATATGAAAAACATGCAGCATTACTTCTTCAAGAAATGCAAATTAAAGCACCATGAGTTCTATCTTACTCAAGAGAGAATATTACAATTAATACAACAAAGATATCAAAGGCTGGTGAACCTGCTGGAGGAAAAAGAACCTTTCCAGGCTGGAAAGGTTGGAATGTAAATGAATACAGATACTATGAAAATCAGAATGGAGATTCTTCCAAAAAAATAAAAATAAAATTTCATTAGACCCAGTTATTTCTGCTCAAGTCATCATTTTGAAAAATTTGAAGATAATATTTTATAGTAGTACATAAATATTTATATTTTTAGCAGCACAACTCATGCATGCTAAATTTTGTTAGTGGTCTGTATGTCTATCAGTAGTTAGATAAAGATGAATAGATGAAGAAAATGTGCTATTTATAGTCAATGGAGTGCTAGTATGCCATAAAAAAGGCTAAAGAATCATTTTTAGGAAATCTAGGGAACAGAATCTTGACAGTAATATTAAGTGAAATGAATCAGATATAAATGCTTAAATATCAAACAATTTCACTATGTGAGATACTCCAAATGTAAATACAACTAAGAGCAAAATAAAACACAGATAATAAGAAAAAGGATGGTAGATCTGTTTGCAAAAGGGAAGACAACCTGGAGATGGAGGAAGAGGAGAGACAGAGGGGAGGGAAGGGAATGAGAAACAATGATTTTGATCTGTTATGCATGTGTACTAAGTCTCCAAGATGAATGTAATCATCATGTTCTAAAAATATGTAATAATGAAAGTAAAATTAAAAGTAATCTAAAAATAAAATACTTTGATGTGTGTTTCTTTTGATTCCTCTCTAAGGTTATATATTTTCTAAAAATGACAAGCTACGTCTTCTTCCTTAGCCATTTATCACCTGGCTGCAAGAGAAAATAACAAGCAATTTATAAACACGATTTTTGGTACCGGGGAACGAACTCAGGATCTTGTGCTTTCCAGGCAAGTACTTATTCCACTGAACTATCTTCCCAGCCCTATAAACACTATTGATTGAGGAACTTTAGCTTAAAAATGCTGTGATTTCTTAAGTCTCCCATAGTATGTTTTTTTTTTAATTAAAAACCAAAAATGTTCTCTAAATAAGATATACTGTATATAAATTTTCAGTAAGGATTTAGGAGTGATTATAAATTAAATCAATTACTGATTAAAAAGGACTTTTATTTTCCATGAAACATAGTTTTCCATCCCACACTTGGCACAATAACTGGTGATAATTTTTACTACCAGTCTCTCAAAAGATCTATGGAAGGCAGGCTGGGTGGAGAATACCTGGAATCCCAGCACTCAGCAGGCTGAGGCAGGAGTTCTGCAAGTTCAAGGTCAACTTGAGCTACATAGTGAGTTTAAATCTAGCTTGAAATACATAGACAGACCTTGTCTCAGAAAAAGAAGTCAAAATAGGGACAAAAATACATAAGCTAGATATGTCTTATGAAATACTAAATTAATCTGTAAATCACAGGCAAAAACATTTTACTTGCAGTGTATCTTTAAAGTGTACTTACAATTTCCACACATATGTTAATGTCATAAACATTTAAATAAAAGAGAAAAACATTCCATAGTTTAAGCTTTTGAGAAACATAGAGATCACTCATGTACAGCAATCGTTGGTAATTTCATGGAAATTATAAATTTTTAATATTAAAACATAAGAAAATCCACATTTTTAAAAGTTTCAGCATACAAAGGAACTATATTTCTTGTTTTTAAGAAATTCTGAACATCAGTAATTATGGGTTGGATACTATAATTTGTACATGTGTATTTTGAAATTGATATTTGTTCTCTCAGATAAGTAGTAAGGGATTTATAATGATTTGCATTCATTTGAATATAAATTCAGATAACTGCTTTAAAGAAATTTAAAACTTTACTGTTTCTTGAAAGTATATTATCATTTAGAAAAAGGCCAAAATGTTTGATGGCTTCCCTTCTCATTGATTTATCAAGGCTTTCTAGTTATAAAAAGTCTTTTCTCTTTTGTATCAAGGTAACACCTTAACAGGGTTCATATGCTATGACGGAATTGTAAACTTTAAGGAAAATTCTAAGAGTGTTTTTCGCTATAAAACATGCATCCCTGTAGCACCCAGAAAAATAACTGAAGAACAGGATGATTTCTGGATAAATCAAGAAAAGAAAATCTGAATGCTACGCACCCAAGTCATTTTTGGACACTTTAGAAAGAATAGAAACCACCTCATGTTGGAGCTTATGCATTCAAATTGAGAAGCAGCTGTCTCATGTTAGGCAGACTTAGCAGTTGGGTCTCCTTTCAGAGTTTGTTACTGCTCCTCACATTGACATCCTTGGTCTTCCCCACTCTCCTGTTGTGGGCGTGGGCTCACTCTGCCTCCTCCTGCATGTGCCTCTAACATTTGTGCCCAGTCTCTTCCATCGTCATGTATATATGAGAGAAAAATGGCAGTAAAGGAAGACAAGAATAAATTGGAAAGAAGGTTTATGTAAAACTCCTGCAAAACACATAAAAATATTTTATATTCGACAGGACACGCTATATAGTAGTTCAGAAAATCTCTTCCATGGTTTGTCAGAAACAACACAATGTTCAATTTATTTTAAGGCTCTGTAAACTAGTTTCTCTTTAGACAAGAAAAGTCTAGCAAGCATAAAGCTTATATAAGCAAACAATTTCTTCCGTAGTACAGAATATTAGAAGTAGCAGATAGCACTGCACTGCCACTTTTTCCTACAACCTTTTACACATGCTGTTCTAAACGTGAGCAATTTCATCCTCACCTGCAATTAATAGCAACTTGGCATACCTTCAGGACTACATACCTATTAAACTCACACTTGTAATCTAGAATCACAAATGACCTCAATGAACTTCTGTGACACTTTAGTCTGTTAACAGAAGATTAAGCATTTAATCATTCTCAGTTCATGGCTTGTCTCTAGGGTTTTCACATATCCTATCAGCCACTGGGTCAATGCTAAGAGTCTTCACATAACTGATGCATCTTATTTACTCTTCTATTTATTGTTCACCATATGTTATACACTTCATACTATATGACCCCAAGCATAAATATGTGCAAGTCTTACATGTACCTCTTAGAACCATCTGTGTAGACTCCATATAGTTGTGTGTAGAAAGATATATAAAGACTCCCTTAATTCTTTTATTTTTATGAATGATATTAAAATAAATATGTATGCATTTTCTTCTGCATGAGTCATTGAAGGGTTTAATTGTACATTTTAATTAAAAAATAAGATGTTCTTGAATTAAAAGGTGTTTGGATATACATCCTCCTAACTTTCTCTACTGCAAGATGCAAAATTTGATACCCAAAAGATAAAGGAAGAGAATTTCATTTGGACCCGAAGGAGGAAGGGTATGGTGGAAGGGTTTTCAGAGGAGTCTTCTCACATCATGGCATCAGGAAACAGAAAAAGAGAGAGAGAGAGAGAGAGAGAGAGAGAGAGAGAGAGAGAGAGAGAGGAAGGGAGGGAGGGAGACATGAGAGAGGCAGGGAGGGAGGGCGGAGGGAGGGCGGGAGGGAGGGTGGAAGAACCATCCTGGAAGGGAAACCATCTCAGGGGCTGATCCAGGAACCTGCCTCTTGGCCCCGGTCCATGTCACAGCAGAACGCAAGGCCGCTGAACTCGCCCGGTGACCAGTGCATCAGCGACCTCAGGGCCTCCATAACCCACCCTCCCTCCTCAGGATCATCTCCCAAAGGCCGCAGATCCTAATAACAATGCATTACTGCACGTTAGCATTTTCCTTATGTAAACTTGGAACTTGTCATAAAGAGTGTCTAAACATTATTTAGTTTATAATTCACTGTTTTAAATAATATAAAGATTTCTCTAGAGCATTTTAATGGATTGAGCTAGCATATTCCCAGTCAGTATGAACGCAGAGATGGGGCTTGCAGCAGGTGGCTGGGTCACCAAGGCAGGACCGTCATGAATAGAAAGAATACCCCATTGGAAATAGACAAGCAATTCTGTTCTGGAACCAGCCAAATGGCTCAGGGATTAAAGTGCCTACAAGCAGACGCAGGGGCTGGGGGTTTGATCCCTAGGCCTGCCATGCGGGTCCTACCCCAAGGGCGCACTGAGAGCACAATTGAGACTGGGCATGGTGGCCCTCACCTGTGATCTCAGCTCTTGGGAGGCTGTAAAAACAGGCGGATCACTATAAGCCCCAATCTATATAGTGAGACCCTGAAAACCCTATAGACCCTTCCCTAAAATACAAAAAAAAAAAAAAAAAAAAAAAAAAACAAAGTCCTGTCCAGGCTCTGAGAGGAGACAAGAAGCCAAGGAGTCAGAACAACAAAAAAATTCCTAATCCAATATGGGATGTTTTGATGTCTGATACTACACTTTCTGAGCTCTAGAAATGTGAGAAACTCTTATATTTCATTTCAACCACAGTAGATTGTTATTGAAGCTGTATCATGCTAACACAGATGATGCTTGTTGAAAAATTAGAAATAATTAACAACCAAAATGAGAGAGAGATGAGTTTTTAGAGCTAGAAAGTGGTTCTTAAATGGGGAGTGCAGAGCAGAAAGGGGGAGCAGACACAAAAAAATGACTTAGATGGGATATGTGTGTGCAGGTCCCCAAGAGAGTAAATACTATATATTACATACATATGTAACTTGTGTGTATAATTAAAAAGAAATAAACATACACAGAAGAACTTATAAATGGTGGAGCAATGAATGCGGGTACTCCAGATTTTCCAGGGCAAAGTGTCTAAAGCATGGAAAACAGTAACTGAAAAGTGTTTAGCCTGTTGTAGAGGGGTACGGCACTCTAATTTCTATTAAGTCCACATGTGCGATGTTATGGTTCATTTCTCATAATTTCTTTATGGTTTTTATTGTTGTTGTTGCTGTTTCTTAGTTGACATGTTTCTCTGGGAAAACAGGATGTTAAAATTCTCTACTATGATTGTGCTAGTGCTTATTTGATTATTTAAATTCAGCAGTGTTGCCTGAATATTGACCATACTGCCTCTCTGTTTTGTTGAGTTCCTTATTATGACAGTATCGGCAGATTTAAGGATGCAGTCCTCCTATACAACAGCCCTTAGAGTTACACCCCCACTTTGTCTACGCTCTATGCGTAAAAGGTATTATTGGTGCTTCTTCAGTACACTGGGTATTATGGAGGGAAGAGAATAGAAAGAGGCTGGGTGAGGAGTCTAAGACATGTCTAATATTAAGACAGTGTTAGATGAGAAGACAGAGTGTCACGTGGAGTCTCATTTTATCGGTGTAGATTTATTTGAGATATCTTATAGAGTTGAATTTGTGTTTATTTCTTGATTTATTTAGAAATATGGGATTATGTGTTGTTCATCCATGTTTTGTGTGTATTACATTTTGACTTTTATGTATTTTTTTGTTGACTCTGATTTAACATATATCTTAGTTCAATGCTCCTTCTAAGCTCCTAATCTAGTTTCTGCACCTCAAACTCATGAATGAACACTATTAGCATACTTTTCATTGTTTTTCCAAATATGTAAGTTTCTTCTGCTCTTTAGTTTCTCATACATAGCTCCACAACAGTCACTTCCACCTTCTCCAGTATTAAGCCTCAATACTCCCCTCCTAAGCCTTTTGCTCTTCCATATATAACCTAGTCTGTAGCGCTCCCTATCAGCAGGATTTCTGTTAGGAACACACATTAAATGTTCAAATGAGAGAGTGAACAAGTGATTCACAAGTGCCTTATTTGCCAGATTTTGAGTGTCAACCCCCATGACTCTTCTAATGTTTTTACTGAAGTACAGAAAGAAGCCCAGTCAAACTCAGCACTTCTTTCTGATAGGTTGCAGGCATTATTGCAGAATCTAAGTCCCTGTAGAGTCTAGTCCAAGTTGTTAGGTTAAGAGCTCTTGTTGTCCCTTTCCCTGGCTATGATGGCAAAATTGAAAGACAGAGTCAACAGCACAAAATATTCCTATACCATCAAATCACCTAGAGTAGTAACAAGCTAAACAGTTAAGGTCCTATCTAAACTGTAGGACAATCTCCTTAATGAACATACGTGCAAAAATCATCAACAAAACTAATTAGCAAGCAGAATGCAATACATCATCAAAAAAGATAACATCTTGATCAAGTAGCTTTCATTCAAGAGCTGCCATGATAGTTCAATATAAATGAGTAAGTAATGTAACACATCATTAAAGAGAAGCAAAGTAAAAGATTGTACAATCATTTCAATAGATGGAGAAAAGTTTTTCTGACATGGTCCAATATCTCTACATTGCAAAAAAAAAAAACTTGGAGAGAGGCATAGAAAAATGATACTTTAATATGATGAAAATATTTCTGTTAATCAAGAGCTAGCATCATACAAAATGGGGAAAATTAAATTATTATCCTTGAAGCCAGGAATAAGACAAGATGTCCACTGTCGTCACTTGTATGCAACATGGTACTAAAATTAGTGAGAGCAATCAGGGAAGAGAGAAAAAAGGACAGATATAGGAAAGGGAAAATAGATTACAATTATTTACAGATTATTATTACATAATATATAATTATATATTATGTAATAATAATATAATTGCATGTTATATTATAATTATATATTATTGTATATAATACTCAGTGTAGAAGAAACAAATCTCTGAGAATTAAATACTGGCTTCAGCTAGCACAGCAGAATACATGACCACCGCCCATAAATCTTTAGCATCTCTGTCCACCAATAGAGAACTCAATAATGAGAAAAAAAATCTTAACTACAACTCAGAGTAGCTTCAAAAAAATAAAATATCTAGGTACTAATATAACTAAGAAAGTGAAAGCTCTACAAAGAAAGATACACTACTCTGATAAAAGAAAACTGAAGAGAACAACAGAAAGTAGAGAGAGGTCCTCTGCTCCTGGGTAGGCAGAGTCAATGTAGTCAAAATAGCTTTCTCACAAAAGTGCTACATAGATTCAACACAGTCTAAGGCTAAGTATTAAAAAGAGAATAAAGGATGGATAGAAGAGGACGCGCTAATGGACAGCTTTCAATGGGGAAGTGGTCCAAAGGAACAAAGGTGGTGGGCAAGGAGGGTAGGCACAGTAAGGACATGCTAGGTACAAGGACCTAATAACCTCAGTGATAAACATGATATGCTCTACCATGAACTAAGATTAATGATATCAGCAAAAATGAAAATAAGAAAAAAAAAGGGGGGTCAGGGAAATGACTTATTAGAATAAGCGCTTCCCTGTCAAGCACAAGGACCTGCGTTCTATCCCCAGTTCCGCCAAAAAAAAGGAAAAAAAAAATGACAAAGAAGTAAAAATCAGGATAGAAGTAGAGGACTAAGGACATTAAAAAAAACAAAGAAAAAAGCTGTGGTATGTACCCTCTCCTCAAAATGATTTTAAACTTTATGTATGGTAAACACATATTAATAAAACTGTAATAATGCTTTTAAAACATACTTATTCTGAGGAATGACAATAGCAGAATAATGAAAATGGTGTACCTCTCCTTAAAAAATTATATATATATATATATATATATATATATATATATATATATATATATATATATATAGAGAGAGAGAGAGAGAGAGAGAGAGAGAGAGAGAGAGCCGTGAATGAAAACAACATGGCAGGGGGAGAGAGAGCTCAAGGGTCTAACTGATATAGTGCAATAACACTTCGAGAAAGAAAAAAAAAAAAAAAACAGTGATTTACTACATGGAAAATTTCAAGGTCTGGCCAAGTAGCTGTCACAAGCAGATTACCAGAACAGAGAAAGGTGAAGGATTTTAGTTTCTGCCACTATGGAATAGTTGCCTGTCCTCTCTGGTGATATACTTTGCAGAGCCCACTAGAAGCTTTCACTAATGAGGTGACCAAAAGCCAATGCTGTCATGACCTGCCATAAGAGGAGCCAGTGCGGTGTGCACCTGCATGATGAAATAGTGATGTGCCATCCAGAGGCAGGAACACCAGCCTTCTTTCAAAACCACATGTGGCCCAGACGCCACCTCTGTGACCACTCTTGCAGCTTCTCAGGTACCATGTCCGTGCTGGCAGGGGTTACTTCAGCACTGGGCCATGGGAACTGACACCTGTGTTACACTCCTCCACACTGCTACCACTCTATGAGTATCTGCACCTCAGACATGAGTGACTACCACAGCAACCTAGTCCAGGCCCAATACTGGAGCCCTACAAGAGCCAACTTCCTGCTTCAGGTACATTCACACCTCATATTTTACAGCCATTATTTTGACAAGTGTCTGATTCCCAGAAGTACCCCTCAAAAATACATGTTCTGAACCCTAGCTTCATTGCCAATTCAGGAGCATCACACACCATGACCAAGGTATCAGTGGGTGTCCTTAACATCCAAGAGTCAGTGTGAATACTGCTGCGGGCCCTGGAGCTCTGGTTTCCTCATATTGGCTTGAATTCAGAACTATGTTTCAGTATCCTGGCGAAAGGTGCTGTGTGTGCTTGTCAAAGTGCCAGTGAGATGAAATTGTTAGTGCCACTGGTAGTATGATTTGATGCAATATCAGCAGTGAGAAAGAGAGACTCAGCCACAAAGTCCCCTGAGGGAAAAGAGACAAATAGGGAAAACCTAACAGCTTCCGCCACTGTGAGCAAGCACCCGCAGCATCCCTCAGCACTGCTGCAGATGCTCACAGCGAGGAGCACTGAGGATCCTTAACGTTTTGAGTGATGCTGACTTCAGCCAGCAAAGATGCCCAGAAGCTGTGCCACGGCAGAGCCACTAGAATCAGTGCTGCAGTGTCCCAGCACACCAGCATCCTCACAGGTGTGCATAGGTGAAGGTGAAATCAGTCATAAAGTGGGAAGAGGCGATTGCTTCCACAAGCCTCACACACTAACACAGGGGAAAACTACTAAAGAGGACACCTATGGGCAACAGAGAAATGCACAGGCTTCTCAGTAACTAAGCACAAGTTTATAAAGAGCTCAGAACTGTCTGACCAGCAATCTATAATTTAAATGTTTCAAGGCAACTCAGTGAGATTATACAAATACAGGTAGAAAATATGAATGTTGTAGGGTAACAGCACATGAGCACATGGTTATAATGAAAACTTCAACAAAACATATAAATAATAAAAGTCCAGAAATATGTAAGTTGAATATTCAATGAATGAAATAAAAACACAGTAGATATTTTTTTTAAATTGACAAAAAAAAGTATTTGACCTGCAAAGGCCATGCATAAATGCAGTTAGGACAAGAAATTGGAAAAAAAAAAAGAAAAAAGAAAGGAGAAAACCAACAGTACTTGTGGAAGAACATCAAGAGAGTTACATTTCATTTTTCCTTAATTTTACTTTTGAAAAAATTGCAATGAGATAGTTTCAAAACAGGTTGGTAGGAGAGTTACAACAATTAATACATTGCATATTGTTGTCTTTGTAGTAGTCATTCATAGCACAAGATGAAGACATGATATCCTGTGCAAATACTATTAGTACAAATCTTTTTTCTTATTGAATTAAGAGAAAGTCGCTATACATCTATCCTATTTTGTATATACAGATACAAAATGGTCCTTCATTTATATCTCTTTTTTGTTTAGTTTTGTCAGAGATGGATATTTTACTACCATCCAAATATTGTAGATGCACGAATACAGCAAAATATTCCAATACAGTCCAATAGTTCACTATAGTAGTGGATTATCTGCAGGGTTGGCAATGTCTGAATCTGATCATTTGAGCTTTCCACAGCTCAGCATATTAACATGGATTAACTTTTCATATCTTGTTTCCACACTTTTCTGCTGGATGGCTAAGATAAATATAACAAGAAGTATAACTTTTGCATCTGACAAGGTCAGTCAAGTCCCCAAAACCTTGTACCAGACTTTAGAGATCCCCTGTCAATGTCAGCCATATGGATGAGTCACAGACATTACTTGACCAGTTTGCTCTCTGTTAGAGAGTTACATTTCTTATAAAGGAAGTAAATGAGAGTACTGCATAAAAACTAACTAAAAAGAATGAATGAAAATTTTGGGGTTGGGGATTTGGTTCAGTGGTAGAATGCTTGCCTAGCAAGTTGGAAGCCCTGGGTTTGGACCTTGGCTTAAAGACCAGAAAATCCATTCTAAAAAATAATTCAACCAAAAAAAAATGCAGTAAAATTTTAAAAAGACCAAAAACAAACAAGGAACTGCACATACAACCTTTGGGACTGGAACGATAGCTCAGTGGAATATATGCTTGCCTGGCAAGTACAAGGTTCTGAGTTTGATCCCTGGTGCCACCAAATACAAAGAAAGAAAGAAAAGAAAAGAAAAGAAAGAAAGGAAGGAAGGAAGGAAGGAAGGAAGGAAGGAAGGAAGGAAGGAAGGAAGAAAGAAAGAGAGAGAGAAAGAGAAAAAGAAAGAAAATTTCCAAGATATTGTCCACGTACAAAAGAGTTATAAGTTGCTAATAAAGTTCTAACCCAAAGAAAACTACCAAGATACATAATAATCACTGGACAAAAGTCATAAAGACAGAAACATGAAAGTAGCAAGTGAAAACAATTTCAACACTTAGAAGAGAAATTGGATTAAGGCACCTGCAAGCAGGCCTCGGGTTTCATCCCTGGTCCTGCTGTTCAGGTCCTGCCCATGGGGCACACTGAGAAAAAAATTGAGACCAGGCTTAGTGGTGCAACCTGTACTTCCAGCACTTGGGAGGCTAGTGACAGGCGAATCACTAGGAGTCTGATGTAGTAGTGAGACCCTGAAAATACAGAAGAAGAAAAAGAAGGAGAAGGAGAAGGAGAAGGAGAAGGAGGAGAAGAAGAAGAAGAAGAAGAAGAAGAAGAAGAAGAAGAAGAAGAAGAAGAAGAAGAAGAAGAAGAAGAAGAAGAAGAAGAAGAAGAAGAAGAAGAAGAAGAAGAAGAAGAAGAAGAAGAAGAAGAAGAAGAAGAAGAAGAAAAACTATTACTAATTTTTACCAGAGAATGTTCGTAGGACAGCAGTAAAGAAGTAGTATTTCTACTCCATTGAAAAGAGGATAGATTTTGCTACCAACAAAGAATGGCTAAATTACCTGGAAAAGTTGCCTTTTAGAGAAATAATATAAAGAAGCTTTTTCAGACAAACAAAGGCTGAGGAATTTCATTGTATTCTTACAAGATATGCCTCACACCCTAACAAAAACTGTCAAAAGGAATTTCTTGTGGTTGGCTTTTAAGTGAATATTTAGCATGTTGAATCTTAAAATTCAGAAGTTTTTTAGAACAGCAATGTATGCAAACTATCACACAATGTAACCTCTGAAAAATAGTGTATAGTCATGATGGATAGAACCGCAAGTATTTCTTCTGGCAGTTTGAGATTCTATGCTTGTACAACAATAACAGTAAGCAAATGAAACATGGAAAAATATGGAAGTCATTGCAATTGATTAGTTTACTAAACTTAATGGGAAATAATTTAAAAGTATGATCTCATTTATTTAAAAAAAAAGAAAAATGTAGGCACAATTGAGCTATGCTATTATAAGTCAGCCATGTAGCAATAGGAGGCTGTAACTGGAGCACAAATGGTACTGTGCTTCTTAATCTGGGTGATGCTTATTTAGATGTGCTCAGTTTGTGGAAATTCATTGGGATAGTTAGCGAATGGAAGGGAATAGATTTAATACAAGAGACATAAAGGCATAGGATTATCTCCTTTAACCCAACCATAAGATTCAGAAGAGTGCATGAGACTTTCCAGGCATTAAAGACCCGAAGAAGCCAGATGAGGCTGTGCCAATGTCTCATTCAGGCCTTTATCAGAATTCTGCACAAGGAAGATAGGCACAAAGGTCAGTAGTGGAATACAGAAATTCTACCAATGCAGAGGGAACAGACCTACACTGGACCCAAGAAACCATGCTCAAAACAAAAATTGAAGACCAGCACTACCTCAAGAAACAGCATCCATCCTTGGTGACAGAGAGAATCCAAGTGCCTCCTCCAATTGGAATAGCACTTGTATTAGGAAAACTAGTCACAAGAAATCTTGCAATCTTCCCCTCTGTTTTTCCACTTTGGACCCATTTCACCTCATGGTTTTGCTCTAGACATATCCCTAGAAAAGGCAGCTTCTTTGGCAACAAATTTGGGCTCCCTTCTGTCCTTTTCTGGGACAGGGGCTTTCTTTTCCCCAATAAATATATTCAGTTCTTAATTGTGGAGGACCACCTGAGCAGCTCTCCTTGAAAGAAGAACAACTGTCTCCATTTTGACTGAGCCTGATCCTATTTCCTCGTATTGTTACATACAGAGCTGGCTAGGACTTCTGTTTATCCTTTAATTGACCTTAAGCAGTATTTATTGGTCTAGCTGAGGTATTGGTGATAGTACCTGAAGGTGGCATGCATATTTTCCTGATAAACTCGCTGCTCCTTAATGTGAGCTGGGTGTAGACAGGACAGTAGAGTTAATGCTCCATGCTACCAGCTGGGATTGAGCCTCAAGAGGCTATGACTTCCTAGTGCTTAAAAGACTACATTAAAGCTAAAGCACCAGGCTTCCCAAAACATTGAGTACTATATAATACAGATTACTCTCTCTGCATATCCTCCTGTCCCAGAAAAGGACAGAAGGGAGCCCAAATTTGTTGCCGAGGAGGCTGCCTTTTCCAGGGATATGTCTAGAGCAAAACCAAGAGGTGAAATGGGTCCAAGGTAGAAAAAAGGGAAACTTGCTAGGTGAGCATGAGGTGGGACAGCACTAGTGTCATTTAACATCACAAGCACAGTTGCTCAGGTAAAATTGATTAAATCCAGGATCAAATGGGACAGTGAGTTATGTATCACGCAGGCATGAGTACAGATCAGGGGCTTTCTCTGTAGGGAGTTTGGTTAGTGACCCTTCCTGGCTTCTTCAAGTTGATAGAGACCAATTTAGAATTGAAATACCAAATTTTTGTCTTTTGGGAGGGAAGCATTTGTATGATGTTTTGTCTTGAGTTCTGGTCTACAGAGTGAGTATTTGTCCTTCTCAAAGTTGTAAGGCATCTTCTCTTCTATACTGGCTCCTTTTGAGGACCCTGCCCTGTCTGGCTGCCCATAATATTTCTATCTAAATCAGCTGCCTACAGCAGAAGGGCAAACAGAGAAAAGCTGCTCTATGCATGCTGTCCAAGAAACAGAACAGGGAAGGATCCAAGAACAGGAGCTCATCCCTGTGAGTCACAGCCTGAGGGACCTACACTTCTGAGCCAGGCCCCATCTTGTAGTAGAAAATTCAGCCATGTATTATTTAATGGGTTAATATACTTGATTAAGTATACATGCCTATGGTCTAATTATATTCCAAAGGCTCTAGATCTATAACAAGAAATTTTTCATGGATTAAAGCACAACAACTTGCAACTCTTTTTCTGCAAACACAAACAACAATTCAGTGAAGAATGAATTTCAATTTCAAACCATGTAACTCACATTAACATATATACATGCAAATATTCTATATCAATGTTCATAGCAACAGTATTTACAGTAGGCCAAGTTAAACATATGTAAAAATCTATCAACTGAGTAATAGTGACAAAATGAGTTATTTTAATGCAATGAAAACTTATTTAGCTATAAATGAATGTATATTTGTTTGTGCTAAAAATAAGTACATATTGAAAATATATTTTCCATAGTAATCCAGACACAAGTTACGTATTATGATTATACATATGTGAGATGTTCAGAGAAAATTTATGAAAGTAAAACATAAATTAGTGGCTGTTCTGGGTGGAGGATTATGGAGTCAGTGATTTAATAGCAAAAGAAAGGGGTTTCTTTTTGGAATGATACCAATTCTCTAAATAGGGTTGTGCTTTTATGACTTCATAGCAGAAAACCAATCAAACTGTACATGTTAAATGTGTGAATTATAGTTCAGAAAAGCTGTTATCAACAACAAAAATCTAGGCAGCTAATGTTCACAGTCTTTCCACAGCTTCTGAAAAATAACTTGTGATTTGTCAGTGATGTGAAACAGGGTTTTTACACACTTTACTAGAATTCCTTTTTGTTTTAATGATTAGCTGGTTTGATAGGATTTTTTTCTTTTTGGAGAGCTCATTAAAATACTGGTTCAAGGCTGTTGTAGGCTAATGTATAATAAGCAGGATATCAGTAACATTTGGTCTCTTGTTTCAAGGATTATTTTAATGCTTTTTAAAGCATTATTTTAAAGCTACATTATTTCTTATATTTAAATTCTTTATGTATAATATCTTGAGATCTTCCATTACATCAGAAAATACTAATGTTATGGGAATAGTGTTAATTTCATAAAATTTAGACATGTCTAACTCAATAATTATGTACAATTTTTAGCTATTCTTATTCCTTTCTGCTGCTTTAGAAATCTTGGTAATGGAATAGAAGAACTGAATATTATTTTGTTAAAAAGTTCACAATGTCTTCTTATTCCTTCCCATACTCTCCTAATGCTTAAGTTCAGTGAAAAGAAAATATCAACCAGGATCTGGCTTTTGCTTCTAAGTTTTATAAGTGGCAAGAGAAAATCTTTTCCATGAAAAAATATATATGCATCTTACATGGATTTTTAATGTTCTTTAATTCAAAGAAAATAATAATATCTACAAAACATTGACTGGAAATTCTTGAATATCTGAATGTAAAAAAATTATAAGCATGAAAATCCTTTAAAAAGTAATGGATAATATAATGTGATTTAATTAAAGCTATTTTTCACTCATATAGCTTTTTTACTCCCTCTACTTCAGTAGTTACCAAATCTATTACTCAATATTTTAATATGTTTTCTGTCTTGACCTTAGGACTTGATAATTGAAGATACTTAAAATTCATTCTATACATTTGCTGCTCAGATATCACTTGTGCAGTGTCTGATATGGTAGTGATCTATGCTAATGAGTACCTTCTCAGTCAGAATTTGGTAGCAATTTAGAAGGGGAGATTTAAGATTAGAAAAAAGATTTTGATTTAGAGAAATGGAGAGTTGAGATAAAAAAGAGATTTGAGATAATGTGTTCAGCTTTACTGAGGTATAAGTGACAAGATATATATATATATCTTGTCAACATATATTGACAAGATATATATATATATGTATATGTATATGTATATATACATATATATATATATATATATGTTGAACTTAAGTTGATATATATATATATCAACTTGAAGTTTCAAAATGTACATTGCAAAGTGATCAGCCCAGTACACTGATTGACATACTTATCATCTCCCATATTCATCATATTTGCTTTTTTCTTTTATTTTTAGAGTAATTACTCTTATTTTTATGATAAGTATATGTATGATCTAAAGCCTTTTCCAATTGCAAGCAAACAATAGCATACTGTAAACTGTACTCAACATAGTAGAGATCAGATCTTCAGAGTTTATTGATCTTTTGAAGAATAGATGAAGACCATTATTCTACCAAGGCAATGATTCAACTGGGAAAGAATTATAATATAATGATTCATGATTTGAGGAAAAATAATTCCTCAGGTCAAGAAATTGTTTACCATATTGCGGGGTCTGCTGATTCCTTCTGTTAATGAATTGATACATCTCTACATCCCCATGGTGGCTTCATTTGAACTTTCTTCTGAACATTTGAACCATATTATTTATGATAATTGAGAAAACAAAGCTAAGTACATTCATTTGTCACTGAAAGGCAGAATGAAACAAACTGAGAACCTAATTTTCCTGGAGATAAGCAATGTATTAAGAACCTACTTTGAAATGAGAAAAGACATCATCAAATACATTTGATAGCAGGGAGTAAACCAAAGGCCAACCACGCAGTATGGGCTATCATGCTCAAACTTAAAAAAAATATCAACTAATCATCCTCAAATGGAAATTGATAAAATCAAATCTGAGACAGGAATTAGAAACATAACCATATATTTCCCCCATTTAATTCATCTAATTTATACTTTTCTTGACTTTATTAACATGTTACATTATTCAAATTCAAAATCATGATAAAAAGCCAAGATCTTAGGGTTAGATCCTTTAAATTCTTAATTCTATCTCAGTATTAATTTTTCTACTCCCTAGATACAGAGATTATTAACTCTTCGTCTTCACATTATCTGAGTGTATAAATTGGGGAGAGTCACACAATATGTTTAATTGTTATTTGTTTAAAGAAAATATTATCACCACATTTAGGTTTAATAAGCTTTGACAATGCCAAGTTCCATGAAATCATTACTGCTTCACTATTATTCAGGCTTTGACTATGTGCTGGGAGCAAATTCTAATTCAAATTCCCACTAAAAGCTGGGTGTCAGAGCCCACAATCCCAACACCATGAGTGGCTGAGATAGGAAGAGTGCAATTCTAAATCCAGCATGAACAAGTTACCAAATTAACACAACCCTGTCTCAATGCATGAAAGAAAGGCAGGGTATGTGACTCTGGGTGGAAGTGTTGGATTCTATTCCCAGCACCATTTAAAAAAATTAATAAAGATATCCACTGCCATGTTGGGATGTTGAACTAATTATAAACTAACATGTTCCCAAATAAGGAACTGGAATCATTACTCATAAAAACTGATATTTTACAGTTATTTCAATACTTTAAACTCATGTTTGTTCATTACTCCTGTGAAGATCATTTCAACTGGATTTGCAAAAGGATTCAAGCAATATAGTGACACTATTATGTGAGGAGCAAGTTTATCAGATTAGAAAGTGTTTCATGCTTGGGTCTGAGATCCTGACAATATGATATCAACAATATGCCAGAAACTAAGGGCCGGCCAAATAGCTCAGTGGATTAAAGCACCTACAAGCAGGCTCAGGGGCTGGGGTTTCTATCCCTGGGCCTGCTGTGACACCCCGCCCCTCTGGGCACGTTGAAGTGGCAATTGAAATTGGGCATGGTGGCATGCGCCTGTAATCCCAGCTCTTGACACACATCTTGACCTTAGTGATTTTGACATAGAAAAGCCCTTCAAGCCCTAGGAGAATTATAATCGCATTCAGTTTGGCTTTTGATATATTTTGGTGATTTACTAAAAACACTTCGGATGTCATGATTCAATGTGAGGTTTTGTGTTACTTTATCAATCTGTACCTCATCTGAGTGATAAATAGGGTTCTTAAGCAGTATGAGATTATTCAGAAAATCAAATAAGCAAAAACAACATAAATGAATCTCAAGTGATAATGTGTATCTTTGAATTTAATTTTTCCTTAGTGTTTTTCACCAGTACCTGCTTGAAGCATACATATTCTGCATCCCTTGTGGGGTAAATGATACATGTATAAAACACATCTATTTCTCTCATTTTCCCCCATTCTTTCTTGCCTCACTCCATCTCTCCTCCATCTCTTGATTCATTTCTCTTCTGAAAGATCTACCTCTTGTCCTCTAATAGGGAAAAAGAAACATTTCTATATAGTTGATGAGAATATAAACTAGTACAACCACATCAGAAATCAGTATGAGATTCTTCCAACACTTAAATTAAAATTTTCATTTGAATCAGCTAGCCCTGTTTCCATATCTTCTCAGAAGTGTTAAACATAGCATATTATAGTTTCAGATGCTGTTCATTGTATATAGCAGCACAGTTCATAGTAGGTAAAACTTGGAAGCAGCGTATCGTCCCCTTAGTGTTCTGGCCTCTGACCAATTATCTCAATAATGACTCCTGCAGTCTCAGCCAGAAATATGCTTTACTGTTTTGCTAGGCAGCTCTTAATTAAACCAAATTGGCAATGATTAATGATTGTCATGCAAAGATTAAATAATATAAATAATATTATATATATATATATATAGATATAGATAGATAGATAGATAGATAGATAGATAGATATGGGAATTGCATATATAATGGTAACTATATATGGTATATATATTTCACAACCATTAGGCAGACTGTGTTGGGTTGCCCCCTAACTCTATTAATCATCTTAGTTGGTGTAAAATTAGATAATGAAGGAGAACCCAGGTGGCAAAACTAAGGTTCTTGGTTACAATCAAAATAAATGAAACTCCTAACTTTACTGTAGACTTAGACGGCTTTCACACACTCCTACTCGCATTGCTCTGCATAAATGGCTGCTGATTGTTATCTCTACTTATCTTTCCCTAGTGTTCACATCTACAGCATTCATAGCTACTGCATGCACATACATTTGTTGCTACACTTATAAATAAGAATGCAAGAAAAGTACACAATTGTTTGTCATTTTAGAGCATTTATAACAAGAAGGAAACAAAGAAGGTATAGGACAATTGGGAAAATATGCAGTAGGTAGTGGATGGACCCCAACCACCTAGCTAAATTGGGTGATTAATCTTGCCTATCCATAGAACACTGCAAAAAGTATACAACTCAAAACATCATACTACAGCGATATATGTGCACCTTTGTATTTGGCAGCACCATTTGTCATAGTTAAATCTTGGAAATAACCCAAATGCCTATCAACTGAGGAGTAGATTAAAAAAAATATGTGGTATTTTTGCACATTGGAGCATTATTCAGCTATAAAAATGATAAACTTGTGCTTTTATAAGTAAATATTTATATGAAGCCAAATCACATGAAAATATAAAGTGCAGTCAGACAAGGTTGAGCCAGTATAGGCACAAGATACCTTGGAACTAGGTGCTGGGGAGATAGCTCAGTAGAATAAGTGCTTTCTTGGTAAGCACAAGGTCTTGAGTTCAATCCCTTGTACAAAAAAAAAAAAAAAAAAAAAAAAAAAAAAAAAAAAAAAAAAAAAAAAAAAAAAAAAAAAAAAAAAAAAAAAAAAAAAAAAAAAAAAAAAAAAAAAAAAAAAAAAAAAAAAAAAAAAAAAAAAAAAAGATACCTTGACACTGTGGGAGAGACAGACATTGCTTCTCTGGGCCAGGATTCAAAAGATCAAATAAACACATACCTCTCTAAGGATAATCATCAGGGACTGATATTCTAAACAGGTCTCTATTACCTCAAGAAACTCAGGAAAAGTCACTAAACCAACCCACTAAAGGAAAAGCCCCCGTTCTGTATTCTTGCCTGCTTACTACACAAATTGCTTCCCCATTTGAGCATAGATTTAAATTCCTAGAAAATGAAGATTCCTTCTCAACTGACTCCCGTTGCCCTCTGTCCCTCTCTGGGACAGATTTCTTCCTCCCAGTGAATCTATTCTGCTCTTTTTTAAAAATCTCTTTAGTACAGGGTCTCACTGTACAGACCGCGCTTGTAGTGATCCTCCTGTTTTCAAC
>PVKA01026757.1:0-31329 GCA_004027165.1 Ctenomys sociabilis
TGTATCTAGTACAGGGTCTACAGGGTCTCCCTACACAGATTGGACTTATAGTGATCCTCCTATTTTCAGCCTCCTAAGCTCTGAGATTACAGGCATGTGCCACCACGCCCAGTCTCAATCTCATCTCAGCATGCTCAGGGGGCAGGGCCAGCCCTGCACGCCAGGTATCCAACCCAGGTCTCTGCTTAGGAAGGCACTTTAATCCGTGAGCTATCTGTACTGCCCGAATTCTAAAAACCTTTAAGGGCACATTTCTGTAATGTGTACACACTTACATTTCATGGGAAACTTGTGCCAAATTTCTTTATGTCAGGATGTAAAGAATGCTACCTTATCTTACACCTCTAAAACTGACTAGAGTGTCATGCAGCACATACAAGTGTTACCGAGCAGAGGGGGTACTCAGCGTGGGTCAGCACTGCGGCTCTGTGGCCTGCTCTTGGGTTGAGGGAGGCTCTTTGGAGATCTTACACAGAGATAAATAAGGGGAAAAGTCCCTGAAAACTCCCTGCAGCTAAGAGAATAAAAATAGTTGTAAGAATAAAACATAAATTAACACATTGGAAAATACTCCTACTATATTTGATATATTTATTTATTTTCCCATTTCATTTTATGTATTTGATTTGATACAGGCTCTCACTACACAGCTCAGACTCGTAGTGATCCTCCAGTTTACAGCCTCCTCAACACTGGGATTACAGTAGTGTACCACCATGCCCGGATTTGCCCTGCACAGGCATTCAGGGATCAAACCGCTGTGCTTGCCAAAGCAGGCGTTTAGCCCTTGAACTATCTCACCAGCCCTTGAAATTCTATAATTCTTTGGAATTATAATCTGAATGCAGCAAAAATGTATGCTTCAGGTAAAAACTCTTTGCCATGTCACATGGAGCTTGCTTCCTAAAGCAGTGTGGGCTGTTTGGGACAAGACCATGGTTAGCACTCAGAAGCTTGTTAGGCATGAAGAGTCTCAGGGTCTACTCTAGACTTTCAGCATCAGAATTTGCATTTTATTTAGTTGTGCAGGTGATTTAAATGTACTTTAATATTTGTGCATCATTTTGTCTGTAGTTTTTCTTGCCTGTTTACGTTTTTACTCTTTAAACATAAGTATCATTGTGGCATTTCTTGTAAAATGATCTTCTGTGGCTAATGAAAGATACTTCTTTCTGTTCTGTAGGGCGAAAACTGTGTTATGGCATCTGGAATTAAGTAATAAACAGACTTCCAATTGGATGAGAGCTCACATTTTATTTCTGGAGGGAACAAAGCACAGTTACACTCTGGTTCTAAATTTATGTTGCTAATTTTACTCAATTGTGTATGGAATGCCTTCTGAGCTGGGGTCACTCAACTGTAATTTGAGAAATGAAAGGCCAGCATTTGGTCCAGATCCCAAACACATCTGACAGACTGCTAACTTCAGACTACAAGACAATAGCATTTGAGCCAGGGTACAAGTAGCTTTCAAGTCATTAGACTTGTGAAAATTCTATTTGGCCTATAAAATTTTACTTGGCTCAACCATCTATTATTTCCAACGCTAACTTATTTTTCAATGAAGATCCCTTTTATGTAATGTCTCTACCTTTATTAGGCCTAGAATAAGGTGTATTTCCCTATGATAGCGATCACAATTCTTCTTCACCACCCATCCCCAAAGGGTGCAGTCTGAGCAGAAAAACAGGTCAGTTCATATTTTGTATCTTATATCAGTTTTACATTTTATGACATTTAGACATCCCATTCATCAGTTTCCTCATTCACTCATTGTCACTTTTGTCTGTTTCCAAAGAGCTATTTCTAAGGTTCATGCCAGATGATTGCAGGTTAGCTCAGTTCTTTAAAGTACCTGTTTGGGCAAACTCAGTCAGGCCTAGGGGACCACAGGTCAGTACTCAGCTCCAAAAGCTGCACCACACCACCCTCAACACAGTTTGAGCAAGCAAAGAAAAAAAGCCTTCTTTAAGGCTCACATCTTCAAGACAATGTTAAAGTTAAATGACTGAAATAATTTATATGTGCTTTTTCCTCTTTCTTTCTTTTAAGATTCTCACCATATTGTGCAGTTTTCTGTAGTAATGATTTATAAAGAAACAAATCTGAAGTTTAGAAAAAAATTAGCATACAGCTGACAACCATGAGAAAGATGCTGACCAGCAGATTCATTATTTTTAGATTAGGAACTTGGGTTTTGTTTTATTTTTGTAATAGTAACAAGAGTGGGTACAGAGCTAGGAAAGTTCTGGGACATGCTGCCAGTTTTACTCTAAAATGAGAATCTAGTGTTTGTGTATTTTATCATTTTCAGTAAAATTTCTTAAGAGTTTTGGAAAAAATGAAATAAGGCTCAGTGCATTAAGAAGTTTAAAGTCAAGAAGTCAGATGTATTATATATAAATAAAATAACATTCATAATTAAGCTAATATATACTTTTGATAATTTTTTGCTTATAAGGTATCAGTTACATGTTCCTCTGATAAGTGAAATGAAAACATTCAAATGAGAAGACGCAGATGCAGACAAAAATATGCAGATGCATGGGATGAATTGACTGAAGAATTCTTTTCCACTGTTCTGAAAGATAAGCCCTAATCAAGACAAGCCCTAGTCAAGGCAATGCCAATTCCCTGTGTGTGGGAATCTAGAGTAGGAGTAGATTGCAGGGATGAAGGGTGACTCCACATACAGTGGGATCAGCAGTGAATTTCAAGATCCTCCAAATGGGACCTTTCTTTCCTTTTCCCTTCTCAAGGGTCAGACTTGCATTCTAGCCTCCTTCAGCTCCCTGTCCATTTTCCTTCACAGATGCTGCCCCTAACAAATCTCTTTCTTGTCCAGTAAGTCTCTTGCTGACTCTCAGAAAACCCAAGACTACGTAGCAGCCAAGCTAAACATTCTCCAAATCACAAAATCTTGAGAAAAAGGTTTCTACTAGAAATAGTCTCTAGCGATCTGCTAAAGAGACCTGAAAAGCACTCTGTGAACCTAAGAGAGGAGTACCTGTGCTGGCCAAGAAACTGGCAAGCTTTGCACCACAAAGAGTCTCCAGGACTTGTGTTCACACTCAGGTTAGCTTCACAACAGTGGTGCACTTGCCAGGCAGGGCCTTATGGCTGGAACAATACAACTTATCTTGGCATTCGGAACATTTTCTCTTACATTTCATTTTCCGCTTGAACACACTACCCCTAAATTTTCCCTACACTCTTGTGAGTTTTGGCTGATCTTTGAGGAATTTCCTCTCTTTGATGACACATTAATAAAAAAAAAAAAAGAAAGGCAATTCTACCACACAATCCTGGTCCTGCTGTCAACATTCCTTCACACCTAATTTACTATATAAAGAAAAATTTACATTTGAGGGCCAAGTAGGCACTTAATCTTTTAAAAGGTTTTTTCTTAGTCACTGGACAGTTATTTATTCTTCTTGAGCACTGTATCAGTTGACAGAGAATATAGATGGTAAGGGCGTCTTTTGATGGTGGAAAACAGTTAAAATTTCAAATGACATCTTTTTCAAGATTAATCATAAGGAAAGATATCGTTGTGTCCACAATAAGGTAGAAAAAAATTCATTTTTTTGACAAATTCTGTGTCCTCCTACATTACCAATTTATTTTCTTCTCTGGAATCTGTAATCTAGATCTAGTTATGACTGAAATCATTTAGGACATCCTGGTCTTTACCTTTGACTCTTCTAAGAATTTGCTGTTGGTAAATGTCAGTGTTTGCCTATCCAATAGATAGTAACCAAAATATTGTATGAAGGCTTGGATAGGATTAGTCTAAGTCAGCTAAGGTATTCCATTCACATTTCCAGATATACCCTTCTAATATCCTTTGCAGCTGAGGTGGCATGTGACGAAGTTTTGACTGAAGACCTTTATTTGAAGACTTAGAAAGCAAGTAACTGCCTTACAAACTGGACGTGTCAAGAGAACAGCCCACTGATAACGATCTCTCTCCTTTTTTCATGCCTTGAACATGTACATAATATTTGGCCTCTCAGCTGATAGTCTGGCTATCAAGAAACCAAAGACCTAATATTCATGAGGAGGATAAAAGTCTCCAAAGAACCAAAGAATCTGAGTCATTCTTATACTGGTACCCAAGTCTGAGAAAACTTCTGCATTTATTTTTAGAAATTTACTTGTTTTTATTAAATTTATTTTAAGTGTAAGGTAAATGTCTATATAGTATGAATCACTGTTAAAGAGACACTATTATGTGTACTAACATGAGTTCTAATGGATGCAGATTCATTCTCTCCACCTTTGTGTCTCAGACCTTCTCCTCCCCAGCTCTTCCTTAAAGCACCCACAGCAACTATATATATATATATATATATATATATATATATATATATATATATATATATATATTTTTTTTTTTTTTTTTTTTTTTTTTTTTTTTTTTTTTTTTTTTTTTTTGTCTTTTTGAGACAGGGTCTCACTGTGCAGTTCAGTCTGGCCTTAAGCTCACTTTGTAGCTCAGGCTGGTCTCGAACTCACAACAATCCTCCTGCCTCAGCCTCCCGAGTGCTGGGATTACAGGCATGCGCCACCATGCCCGGCAGCAACTATATTTTTAATCAGTTTTAGTTTCTGCTATGTAAAAACCTCATCCATTTTTTAAAACTCATACTAACTCAGCTTCTGCAACTGGCAATTCAGTCCTTGATTCAAAACAACCTGTAGAAAGTCAATTATCTCAGTTTGTGAAGATTTCTCTAGTATAACTTCTTTTTCTTTTATTTAAATGTATTTTAGTACAGGGTCTTATAGGGTCTCACTACACAGATTGAACTCCTAGTGATCCTCCTGTTTTCAGACTCCCAATCCCTAGAATTACAGGCACACACCACCATCCACAGTCTCAGTTGCTGTTGCAGCAGGCCAGAGGGGGAGGGTCGGGGACGGCATGACCTATCTTGCCAGGGGTCTAACCCTAGTCCCTATGTCTGCCTAAGGAGGTGCTTTAGTGTGCTGAGCTATTTGGCCAGCCCTTACCATCTGATTTTTAAAGTAGTTGTTTTAGGCCCTTGCCTCAGATCTTGATTCATGTGACATCAAAAAGAACAGGAAATGTTTATTGGTTTATTCTTGCTCAAAGACACTAGAGCACTAAACAAATAGTTACATTTGACATAACTTCCATCATCTGAGTTCTAGGCATACATAGTAGTGTGAAGAGATCAGTAGTTGACAATAAGTTCCAAACAAGCACAACCTCAAAACCTCACCCACAGGACCACAAATGTCTAAATAAAAACATGACCTTTGATTCCTGTGGGAGACTACAGTTTACAGGGCTGTTTAGATTATTGAACAAATAAAAACTTTGAGAAATTTTGCCCCAAAATATTTAAAAAGATACTGAAGGGAGAGAGGTATGGATGCCTCCATTTGATGCACTCTGAGTCTGTAAGAAAATCCCACTTTCCAGAGAAGTGGTACAAGGACTGCCTCATTCATAAGTGACACCTACCCAAGACCTAATATCTTCCTGGTGCAGCTCACATTGATTATCCAATGAATGACAGCCATGGAATACAGAAGGCGGGCTGCATTATCCAGGACAGGAATGGAAGGGGAACATGAGTTACATTCCAGCTCCAGAACTTGCCGTGGCACCACCTGAAACTTCTATCCACTGTTGTGATCCTTACTAAACATTCTCCCTGCTAAACACAGCCCCAAAATCTGCTTCTTGTCTCACCCAAAGTGAAAAACCAGGTATATCATTGATAGTTTTGATGCAGATAAAAAAAAATAATAATGGGTGCGATTAGGTATTTCTTCAACCAAGTATTTGCTAAATCGCTGGACAAGTGATAGAGCTAAAACACTCATGTTTGAGGAGTTGGCTCAGTAGAATAAGTGCTTTCCTGGCAAGCAGAAGGGTCTGAGTTCAAGCCTTGGTTCTGAAAAATAAAAACAAAAAAACTGGACCCACACTTGTGGCAGAAGGATAGCAGCACTGTGGGATGACCTGGGCTGGTGGTGAGCTCCAGACTAGCCTGAACTATACAGCAGGACCCTCAAAATAAAAAATAAATAAATAAATAAATAAAAAAAACACAAAACACAGCAACAGTTCTGCCCAGTCTGGCTTTGAACTTGCAATCCTCCTGCCTCAGCTTCTCATTTGCTGGCATATCCCACTGCGCCCCACCCAGTTTGTGGCCAGGGAGATAGCTCAGTAGACTAAGCACTTGCCTGGCAAGTGCAAGGGCCTGAGTTCAATCCCCGGTTGTATAAAAAAAAAAAAAAAAAAAAGTTAACCCTTTTCCTCTTAAAAGCTCAGAGCAGCATATGCTAATGAGCTGAGTAAATTAAAAGGTAACACTTTGACAAGAAACAGTGGGAGGAAACTTTTGAGTTGAAACAGTGTATGATACTGACTGATACAGAAATGATAATGCATGTAACAGGCAACTGCCTACCCCCCATTTGCAGCTCCAGATTTATTTTCCGCTCTCCTCTTCCATGCTGTGTGTATGCCCTTGGAGATGGCTCTCTGGAGCCTGCATCATCCAAGATTCCAAGCCCACTGACTTCATTTGAGTTCAGCCATCTGGAATCACTGGCTTCTGCCTAGTGGCACTCCCTACTTCCCAGAGATGTTCTATCACAAGGGCCGTGGTCTACAACACCTCTTTCACTGGTCACAGTCTCCTTTGGGATGTAGAGCACGATGCCATTTCAGGCAAGGGGTAGGGAAGCTCCCGGCTTTGGAAAACTTCAGATTCTTCATATCTTTGTTTGCTTTTCAAAATAGATGTATCAGTATTCTCTCTCAGCTAAACCTTTTTGAAGCATATAGCATTCCCTTCCTTCCTGGTCCAAAAATGGATAAAATGGAATTAAGATTTATTTTGAAATTCTCTAATACTGATTGACAGTTTTCAAGAATAAGCAACTTAAAATCTGTCAGGAAAAGTAAAATAGGTTGGATTTCTAGAAATATATATTGTGGTGGAATCAAAACAAGCAAGTCTTTGCTTTCTTCACTTGCGTAGTAGATATAAAGATAAAATTTCAGCAGCAGGCAAGAAAAAAGCACAGAACATAGCACTGTGTCTCATTCATTGCAACTTTACTTTCTTTGCAAAATATACTTTTCTCTGAAACTTATTTTGATTAATTTAATTTCAGGGTTTGCAAAATAAGAAGGTAGTGTTTTGCATTTGCAGTGCTATGGTATTAAGGAGTCACTTGCAACATTCTTTGACTATAATCACAAAAGAATTGTATTTTACATTTTAATCAATGTGTCTACCTCATGTTTCTCTGTGTTACTAAACAAAATTTAGTTTGACTATGAATTATATAACCTATATTATAGACTACAGTATACACCTGACATTTCTGTGCAATTTCATTAAAGAGACACTAGCTTGGCCTTAGTAAACAAATTTTGTGGAGAATTGATGATTTCTACTTGCAATGTAAGAAATTTTGCTGAACTGTAAACATTTTTATTAGGAAAGAATCTGTTTCTATGTCATAAGTCAGGTTTTTCATCCTATTAAGGAATATATACATATATATTAGACAGGTAACTAAAATGTTTTCAGAAATTTGTATTGTATTATACCTTAAGAAACTTCACATTTATAATGTGATTTTCTAGGACAATAATCTGGTCATATAAGAAAAACAGGACTCACAAGTAAGTGATTTTGCTCATGCTGTGAAATAATGCAGAAATTTCCACCTTCAGACTGAAATTCTATCTTTTAGTTCCTCTAGGTTGCCAGAGGCAATTAGAAAGTTAAAACCTCAGCTGTAAAACAATAACAATACTTGCCTTTCTTGTTAGAGAACTTTAACAACAGAATTCTTGAGAGAGTTACTAGTTTTGACAACATCATATTTCTATGGTTCTCATATAATATTCTGCCCCTGCTACCATTACTCTACTCAAGTGTCACCCTTCTACTTTAGTCTCCCCAAAGCCTAACCCCTGTCACTTCTACACAAATTACTTTCTTTTCTTTTTTTTAATAACAATACCTGTCTATTTGACCCCCCCTTTTTTTAAATTTTGCCATCATTTACATACTCCTATTACATTATTTACCAACTGATTATGTTGTCTTATAATTTTACTGCTGTTTTATATGTCAGTATTGTGGAGGTTATGAACTTACTTAAAGACATCGTGGTTTAAAACTTAAACTTTGAGATAGAAATAAACAACCAATACAAGAAGCTCACAAGACATCAAGAGTCACATCAAGTCACACTGTAATCAGATTGCTAAAAGTTAAAGACAAGAAGAAGACCTTAAAGCACCAAGAGAAAAATGAGTTATTACTTAAAAGGTAACTTCCATAAAGATATCAACAGATTTTTGAGCAGAAACTTTGGAAGGCATAGAAGCCAGATGATATATTACAAGTGCTGGAACAAATAAACTTTCACTAAGAATATCTACTCAGCAAACACAGCCACCAAAAATGAGAGATTAAGAATTTCATAGACAGAAGCCAGCCTGATAATTCATTGGACTAAAGCACCAGTTTAGGTAGACTTCAGTGGTTGGAGTTCAATCCCTGGCGGGTCGCGTTGGCCCTGCTCCTGGGGCACACAGAAATGGCAATTGAGACTGGGAGTGGTGGTGCGCACCTGTAATCCCAGCACTTGGGAGGTCGAAAACAGGAGAATCACTACAAGTCCAATCTATATAGTGAGACTCTGTAAACCCTGTATATCCTGTACCAAATACAGAAAAAAAGTGTCATAGAAAGGAAAGCTAAGAAAGTTTATAGTCAATAAAATTCTCTTCCAAAACAAGGCCAAAGGAAATTCTTCCAGTTGAAATGGAAAGACATGAATCACAAAACAAGGACAACACACACACACACACACACACACACGTGCACAATAAGAAAGCATCTATTTAATTTATGTTAGTGGGTATTTAAACAGATGTAATTTAGGAATTCAATTTATGTGAGAGATGAGATAGAAAGAGAACAGTTATTGCATACCACTATAGTTAATTTGTTATCAGCTTAAAATAGTCTATTGTAACTATAAGATATTTTCAATGAATTCCTTGGTAATAAAAACAACAAAAAAACCTGTAAAAGTCATACAAAAGAAAAAAAGAATCAACACATGTCAATGCAAAAAATAAATTAAAACAGCACCCTAACCCCTGAAATGTGAGATGGAAAAGAAACACCTATATAACAAATAAAAATAGTTGAAAAACTAGTACTACAACTAGTAAGGAAATATTTTCCTATCAAAAATTACTTAAAATACAAATGGCATTGTATTGACTAGATGAATGAAAGAGAAATTAAGATCTTATTGTATGTTGTTTATAAGAAACGCACTTTAGACACAATACACATGGACTGAAGAGGAAAAGATAGAATGATATATTCCATGCAAATATAACAGAAGGAAAAAGACACTCGCAATATAGATGATACTTTATCATCTAAGTATATAAAACAAATATTAATGAAGATAAAAGGAGAAAATGACAATACAATAACAGCAGATGCAAACAGCCCACTTTCAATAACAGATAGAGCAGCTAGATAAAAAATTAACAGATATGTAGTATAATTTCAAGTCAGGAATTATGATGCCTCGTGCCTTGTCTTTGCTGCTCAACATTGTCTTTGCTATTCTAGGTGTTTTCTTGTCCCAAATAAATTTTAGGAATGATTTCTCCAGGTCTGGGAGGTATGTTGTGGGTAGTTTGACAGGGATTGTATTAAACCTGTATAGCAATTTTGAGAGTATGACCCTCTTCAAAATGTTGGTTCTTCCTATCCAGGAGCAGGGAATATCTTTCCATTTTCTGAAATCCTCTATGATCTCTTTTTTTAGAGTATGGTAATTTTCCTTAAAGAAATTGACTTTTGTAGTTAGATGAATTCCAAGGTATTTCATTTTCGGCGGTGATATTGTAAAAGGTATTGTTTCTCTACTTTTCCTCTCAGTGTGTTTGTTATCTGTGTAGAGAAATGCTACTGACTTTTGGGTATTGACTTTGTATCCTGCTATACTACTGAATTTGTGTATAAGTTCTAGTAGCTTCTTGGTGGGGTTTTTTGGGTCTTTCAATTAAAGTGACATGTCATCTGCAAATAATGATAATTTGACTTCTTCTTTACCTATTCTTATTCATTTTATTTCTCTCTCTTGTCTAATGGCTCTAGCTAATGATTCCAGAACTACATTTAATAGGAGGGGTGATCAAGGACAGACTTGTCTTGCACCAGATCTGAGAGTAAAAGTTTCAGTTTTTCCCCATTTAGAATTATACTAGACATTGGGTTGTCATAGATAGTTTTTATCACATTGAAGTAGAGGCCTTCTATTCCAATTCTCTGTAGGACTTTAAACATGAATGAATGTTGGACTTTGTGAGAAGACTTTTCTTCATCAATTGAGATGATCATGTGGTTTCTAGATTTGGCTTTATTGATATGGCATATTACATTTATAGATTTGCATATATTGAACCATCCTTGCATCTTTGGGATGAATCATACCTGGGCTTTGTGCATAATCTCTTGATGATTCGCTGTATTCTATTTGCTAGGATTTTATTGAGGATATTTGCATGTATGTTCATGAGGGAGATTAGCCTGTAGTTTTCTTTCCTAGTTGCATTTTTCCCTGGTTTTGGTATCAGTATAATGCTTGCCTGCAGGAATGATTTTGGGAGGATTGCTTCCTTTTCAATTTCATTGAAAAGGTTGAAGAGTATAGGGATTATATCTTCAGCAAATTTCTTGTAGAATTCAGCTGTGAATCCAGCAGGGCCTAGACTTTTCTTTGTCAGTAGGTTTTTTTTTTTTTTTTTTTATTACATCTGGTATTTCCTTGGCTGTTATTGAGTTATTGAGAGTTGTTATATCTTCTTGATTCAATTCTTGTAGTTTGTGCCTTTGAAGGAATCTGTCCATTTCTTCTGTGTCTTCTATTGTGTGAGAGTAAAGATTCTCAAAGTAGCTATTGGTAATCTTTTGAATTTCTACTGGTTTTGTGGTAGTTATGCCCTTTTCATTCCTTACTGTTTGTGTTTGAATTTTTTCTTTCCTCTTTTTGATGAGGTTAGATAGGGGCTTATTGATTTTATTTAATCTTTCAAAGAATTAGCTTTTTGATTCATTAATTCTTTGAACTGTTTTCTTCATCTCAATTGAGTTTATTTCTGCTCTAATCTTTATGATTTCTTTCCATCTTTGGGCTCTGGGTTTGGTTTGGTCTTCTTTTTTCTAGATGTTGGAGGTACAACATTAGTGTGTTTATTTGTTCCTGCTCTGTTTTCCTAATATATGTGAGTTTACAGCTATAAATTTCCCTCTGAGGACTGATTTCATTGCATCCCACAAATACCAATAAGTTGTGTTGAAATTTTCATTAAATTGTAGATATTGTTGAATTTCTTTTTTAATTTCATCTGTGATACATTGGTTGCTTAGTAGGGTGTTGTTTAATTTCCATGTATTTATGGGATTTTTTCTCTTTTCTTGTCTCATTTATTTCATTTCATTGCACTATGGTCAGATAATATGTATGGATAATTTCTGCTTTGTTGCATATACTTAAGCATGACCTCTGGACCAGTATATGGTCTGTTTTAGAAAATGACCCATGTGCAGCTGAAAAAAAATATATATTCAGCTGTTGTTGGGTGGAACACTCTCTGTATGTCCACTAAGTCCATTTGTTCCAAGCTCTGGTTCTGTTCTGCTACTTCTTTACTAATTTTTTGTCTGATTGACCTATCTTTTTGGGGATAAGGGTGTGTTAAGATCTCCTGTTAAGATTGTAGTAATAAGCTTTTCTTCTGGAGGGTTAACAACATAAATTTTCAGACCAAAAATTAGAGAAAAAGAAGGGCTGCAAGGACAACCAACATTTTGGCCTTAGCATTTCAAGATCAGTGAAGACTCAGGACATAGGAGAACCTGTTCTGTAATATCACGTATCCTAGTTGTGTCCCAGATTTTTTGATCAAGGAGATTATGGGGCCACTGAGAAATGTGATTGATGATGTAGAGTGTGCCTAAAGAGAGTCACTTAGAGAGAAAACATTCTCCCAGGGTTTCTCAGAGAGCAAGTTGGTCTAGCAATGGCCATGACTCATCCACAAAGCTGACACTGACAAAGGATGTACAAAGTGTGGTATAGGCTTTCCAGATAAGTCCCGAGGGGACTTGACTGACCTTGTCAGATACAAAAGTTACATTTCTTATCATATGGGTCTTGCTTTATGTTGGTCTTAACCATCCAGCAGAAAAGTATAGAACCAAGTTATGAAAAGTGAAATCATATTAATATGCTGAACCGTGGAAGGCTCAAATCACCAGATTCAGACATTGGCAGTCCTGTGAATAACTCACTACTCTTGTGGACTACTGGACTATATTGGATTATTTTTCTGAATTCATGCACCCAATATTTAGATGGCAATGGAATACCCATCTCTGACAAAACTAAAAAAGGTGATATAAATGTCCAGACTATTTTGTGTCTGCATATACAAGTTAGGATATATATATATATATATATATATATATATATATATATATATATATACTTTCTTTTAATTCAGTGAGAAAAAATATTTGTACTAATAGTGTTTGGACAGGATATCATGTCTGCAACTGTGCTATGAATCAATACTACAAAGACAACAATATGCAATGTATTAATTGTTGTTATTCTCCTACCAACCTGTTTTGAAGCTGTCTCATTGCAATATTTTCCTCAATAAAATTAATAAAAAAAGAAATTAACACATTTTAGTATTATTAATCCAGTGAAACTAGTAAGTATGCACAAAATTATTTACTTATCAGCAGAAGAACGTGCGTTCTTCTCACGTACACATATCGCATTCTACAATATAGAATTTAAATCACAAAATAAGCACTAACAAATTTAAGAACATGAAAAATATATAAAGTTCTCTTTCTAGGTATAATGGAAACTAGATTATTATAACAGCAATAAAAGGGAAAAATTCAGAAATAGATGGAAATGAACACAGTTACTCTTAAACAATCATTGTGTCAGAGAGGCATTCAAAGGGTAATTTAAAAAATACTTTTAAGCAAAACATTAGCATTGGAAAGGCAACATATAAATGAAAATTTATTGCTTTAAATGTACCCATTACACAGAAGACAAACAACCTTCAAGAACCTTAAAGATAAACAACCTTACAGAACTAAAAAAGAACAAACAAACTTGAAGTTTACAGAAGGAAGCAAACTAAAATAGTACCAAGTTTTCCAGCATTTTCAAGAGCAATCACATTATGCATTTTTAGTATAATACAAAATTGTAATAAGCCATTTTCAATTTTAGCAATTAATGATGTTAATACTGTCAGGAAAAAAGAAACCAGCAGAGTAGTTGGAAAATTCTATTTAAATTAACAGTTAATGAGACCTTGGAAAATAACACACCTATAATGTATTTTGAAATGTAATTTCTTATTTGGAACAACTGGTTCAGAATCACTTAGACCCAATCTATTATTGGGTCAAGGTCCTTGAAATCCCTTTGAGGCCATCATGATCCCTAAAATAATGGAATGAGAATTTTGAAATACTTTGGTAACTGCCATAATTAGTAGATTAAAATGAAATAAATGTACAAAATTAAAAAGTTGTTATGATTATACAAAACACTGTTTGAAACATCTGACCATTTGTTGTGTGGTAAACACAGTAGAGCTATAGGTTTGAGGGAAAGTAAGAGTCTACTCCTTCTGCAAATATGTGATTTTCTAAGTTTGCAATAAGATGCGAAGACAATAAATTCTAGTTTCTGGACACAGAATGGTAACAGTTTGACAGTGTAAAGCCATGTAAAGATGAAGATGATTTTTGAAGAGAATGATGAGTCAGCAAATGTTTAAGTAGAAAGTAACACGGCATCATCTCTTCTTTCTAGGACCAGAACTTGCTTGATTCTGAATCACTTCAAAGTTCAGGCACAGTGGCGACAGGCAAGAGGATATTCATCTGTTGTCACTGATAGAGAAGTAGTGATATGCTGCCCCGACCTCTTCAATAAGTGGTATGTTGCTCCAAGCCCCCAGTGCTCCAGGTTTCCTTTATTTCTTACCCCTTCAGGGATTACCTTGGTGGCAAAGGACTGCTCCACTCAAAAGTAAGACACTCCCTGCATTCAGTGAGTGATGCATTTCAGATCCAGGTGAGATACTATGAAGGGCCATTCCCGCTTAGAGCTCTTTGTGTTGTCAGTGGATATGGCACTGAAGCTGTGAGTCAGCTTTCTTTCTTGC
This sequence comes from Ctenomys sociabilis, assembly GCA_004027165.1. Taxonomy (NCBI): domain Eukaryota; kingdom Metazoa; phylum Chordata; class Mammalia; order Rodentia; family Ctenomyidae; genus Ctenomys; species Ctenomys sociabilis. Next base: position 14,309 of record PVKA01026757.1, read on the forward strand.
TTCCACAGCTATTGATCTCAAGAACACTGCTTTATAAACATCCTATGTGCTAATCTCTAATTCAGAATTGGCTTTCCTAGAAATCTCCATAGAACATAATTACATGGTCTTTTTTAAAAAAGCTACAACCCAAGTCCTTGAGTGTCCCATCCTCCAAAATGCCTACCAAGAACTTTCTCTGGGTCCTTCTGAATCTTCCCATGATCCTATAAATAACAGTGTCTAGCCTAACAGAATCAAGCTTTGGGATTGTGTTTTGATGTTCAGACAGTGCCCATGTAATACTTGTTATTTAGTATTTTAAATATGACCTTAGCCTACTGCAGCCAAGTATGTTTCTAAAATGCCTAAAGTAGCCTGAAGGGGACTGTGGATGTTTGCTTCCTTTATAAGGGGTAGTGACTATTTAATTCTAGACAACTGTTTAAAGAATGTAGGCCCAGGCTTGCAAAATCAGCCAAAGAAAATCCAGAAATTAGAATGTTGTTTTGTCGTTAATCCTTCCCATTTTAAATCATAAGAACTACTCCAATTTCACAAAAATTGCCCATGGGCCAAACAAAACATACCCATGAGCTGGACTTGGTGTGTGGATGTCAATTTATGACTTCTGTGATAGTGTTGGAAGCTTGCTGCATTTTCAAATTTCTTCCCAACTTGACATCTCTAGAAATATGGAAACATGTGATTTATGCACCATGTCCAAGACAAGACTAGGGTCAAGGAGTTGAAGGACCAATCTCAAATAGCCATGTCTCTCAACCAATATGTCATGTTGACCAAGCTGGCTGTAAATTTAATGATCCTTTACAAAATAAATATTGTTCACTGTCTATGGCAGTGGTCCCATAAAAGAGCACAGTATCTCAATTTTACGTGGTTTTTCCTCAGTGAAAAACTGAGGAAACCAAATCTTTGAAATGGTGCCAGATAATGAGTTCTAAATGAGGCAGAACTCTCTTGAGAGGCTCCTGCCTACAGATACTTTTCATACCTTACATTCATATTTGTACTCCCTTTGACATATCTATTTGAAGATTTTCCTGATGAGATGTTTCCAAGTAATTGATTATTTTTTAAAAGAATAATTTTAAGAAGTTTGCCTGTGTGCACTTTTCCAAATTCCCAATCCAGTTTGCAGAATGACATTTCTTCACAGCCACAAGACAAAGAAAGTTGTAGAACCACAGGCCAAAGATCCTGGTAAGTTCAGTAGGCAGTTTCAGAGCTCATGGTCATTTGTGTGTATGAAAGTCTTTAAATATGAAGGGGAGTGGACAGGTATTTAAATGATGAGAAATTAATTCTCCTGACTGAAAGCATCTTGCTTTTGTAATTTACCATTTGGAAAACAGAATAACTAAATTCAAGACTATGTGTGGCAGAGGTTAACATTAAGGATCCAAGCTGAGTATGCCTTTTGTTTGCAGTTTTCTTTGGCCCATTCTGAACTTCAGTGGTTCCATTTCATTTAAGAGCATTTCTTTTGTGAACAGGTTAGAAAAGCCCTGAAAGAACAGCACTGACATAGGAAACAAGGAGAACACCTGAAGTCATCCTGTAATTAGTGCTCTCATGTGGGTCTTGTCTCCCATATTCCTCAGGTAATGGAATGGTCCCTGGGGATGTTTCATTAATTTATTTAAAAACACAAACGCAAGATTTTTTAAAGATGTGTCTATCTTAAAAGGGAACATTTAAAACTCACCAGCACGACATAGAACATCCTCAACAGCTGATTCCTGTCATCTCTAAGTCCTCGCTGCCCACTACCAGGCACTCAAGTAGTCATTTGAGGATATTTCAGTGAAATGTAAAATGCTCTTTCACATTCTTTTTTTTTTTTCTGTACCAGAAATCGAACTCCAGACCTTGTTCTTGCCAAGCAGACACTTACATTGCTGAGCTGTTTCCCCGGTGCTCTTTCACATTCTGATGCCTTGTCTACCTCACTTTCCTCACGGGAAAAGCATTCTTTGCATCCTTCCCCTCCCACTTCACTGATGCCTGATTAGTTTTCACTGATAATTAATAAAGATCCACTTTAACTAAATCTGTGTTTTTTTCACTTTTCTTTTCCTTTTTGAGCTATTATTCCTCCCTCACTTCTGCAGACTTATTATCATATAATCTGAATCCAAGCAAGTTAAATGCTTTCCAAAATATTTCAAGTTTCTTGGTGTATTTTCCATCAGTGGTGGAATCTCCAGCGAAGGGGCCCTGGACTAGCAGAGAGCTGGCAATTTCCAGGTCTTCTGACAGGAACACCCTCCTCCTACACAGAGACATGTCTCAGTACCTGCAAGTCTACTGGACAGCAAGCCCAGACCCGGAAACTCATCCAGGATCATTCCTTGCCCCCCAGGATTACAGCTTTCCTGCCCACATGAATGGCTTTGCAAGGAAGGCTATGGGCCCTGCTTAGTCATTCCTGGACCCTGGTGCTAGTACCACAGTGACATTCTTACTACCTATTTTGAAAGAACAAAATAATTCTTCTAGGCTTTCTTCACAGTGGTATGCTATACCCTGTCCTCAATACAATAGGTATTAAACACAACTTTTATTAAAAGTCGTATTATACAAACTTAAGATTAAATTATATTAAAGAAAATGCAGTAAGTAATTGAAGTCCATCATTTTGTGATCGTTTACTAAACTGAATTTTTACTTTTTTATTTTATTTATTTATTTATTTATTTTGAGACAGAGTCTTGCTATGCCATTTGGGCTGTCCCTGTGTTCACTTTTGTAGGCCTCAGGTAGATCTCAAACTCATAGCAATCTTCTTGTCTCAACTTCCCTAGTGGGGGGATTACAGGTGTGCACCCCAGTGCCAGCTTCCAGGCCAGCAAAGCATGTCTGGGGTTCTGGGGGCCAACATGCCTTAGTTTTGTTTTTGAGGTTATGTTCATGATATCTATGTCATGCAACACTATGCCATGATGAGCTACTGTATATTACTTTCCCAGTCCATATTCAGTCACATTGACAACTTAGAATTAGCCAAAGTTGGTATATTCACACTACGGAGTTTAGCAGAGGCTACAAATCAGTGATTCCTTCCACCCCCCAATCTATAGCTGTTGGTAAGGATTTCCTGGCATGCTACTGCAAACAGTGCTCATCAGTCAGTTTGGATGGAACAAGGTCTAAGCTATGGAAGACCTAGACATTCCTGACCATTGTGCACAGTGTTATAAAGCATATCAGTGCAAGGGTCCGAGGCTTTATAGCTGGTAATGAAATGAGCTACTAGTAAACTGGTGTGATACTTTGAGGGCACTAATTCAGTTAGGTTAGTAAGCTGAGAATTAAGATTAATTTGCACAGGGCTTGTTTCCCCACAAGCTGGCATCCAAGAAAAGGAGCTGGCTTCCTGCATAGTAGTACAACCACTTTGGAAAAGTGTGGTGACTCATCAAGAAACTGACATTAGAGGACCTGTTGAATCCAGTGATAGCCCTCTTGGGTATTTTTCCAGAAAAACTGAAAATAACACAGCATAGTGATATATGTGCACCTATATTCATAGCAGCATGATTTCTCATAGCTAAATTGTAGGAACAACCCAAAGAAACTGAAAAAGTAAATAAAATCTGAAAGGTATAATAGATACTGTGAATGGAAAAGAATCTGTTCAAAAGGAAGGAAAAGCTGTGATGAGGAAACATACCAAAGAAAGAAAGAATGAAGGGGAAAAGAAATATTTTTGTATATATGCTTGGATAAGCATACTGATGATTTCAGCTGGTCTACTGTAAGGAACAGTTAATGCTTAAAATTGTTTCTCTCCTTTTTAATGTTTTTTTTTTTTTTTTTTGTAACTTTTGGGACCAACTTTCCATGCTTGTATTTGGTAATCTAAACAGCTAAACTAAAGACTCAATATGCAATATAACAATCATTGCTTAATTTAAAAAAAAAAAAGTTGCTTAGGAGAGATCTAGCCCAACGCTTAGGATAATCAGGTTTGTTTAACTTGAATCTTAGGCTTTCTTCTCTTGCACTAAGCTATGTCCCCAGACTCCTTATGGCTGTACTGTATGTGGGTCTTCGATCCGATTGGGGGAGGAATCAATGCTTCACTAAAGGGCAACTTGCAAATCTCAGAACCCTAGGTCCATGGCCTACAAGAGAGTTTATGTGCTATTCCAGAGTATGAAAAAGTAAAGTGACTGCACATCTGCTTGTGCCTCTGTTCTCATAGATTTCTCCAGTGACTGCTGGCCCAGATGTGCTACTGTGAATACTGTGGGACTACTGTAACTGTTTATGGGACAGTCTATAATAAGTGTACATATATATTTCATCTTATGTTTAAAATAGATTGTCTAGGGGGCAGGTAAGATAGCTCAGTGGACTAAAGCACCTGCTTAGGCAAGCTTAAGCAGGCACAGGGGATCCCAGTTCAATTCCTGGTACCACATGCCACGCTAGCTCTACCCTCAGGGCAGGCTGAGTTGGCCAAAAAGAAAAAGTCTTGTGTGTTTCCCTTTATTTCCTTCAGAGGCAGGGACCCATTTCACTCATTTATCACACTGAGAAGCATCTACTCTTTTTTATACATTGTAATAGGTTCTGGACACAATGCTGAACAAAGCTGACTTCATGAGCAGCCAATAATAGATTGTTACAGGGAGTTCACTTTAACTTGGACTAGCTAGGAAACAAGACTGCAGTTCCTGGATTCCCCCTCCTGTTCTTGCCTCCTCTTGCTGATAGGCCTACTTCTCTGTGTGCCACATTATACTAACTGGCCTCTTCCAATGTAAATGTTCTGCCTTCTCCTTTTTTTTTAAGAAACTCAAGTGAGACTCCTTCCCTAATGGGGAACTCTTCGTCCACGTTTCTAGAGCTCTTTTCCTCAGCTGCCTCTTCAATCAAATGAAAACATAATGAGGCAATCAGTCCTCCTCCCCCAGACAGATCACCTTACTGGCTTAACACATCACTCACTCACTCCACAACTGTGTCTTTGTTATAGCCAAGGTTCATGTGAGCCCCCCCCCCACAACCCATTTCCTCTTCCTCTCAATCTCCACTTAGGATCCATTTCATTAATAAAACTTTATACAGCTATCTTACTTGGTTGGCGCTGTGCTATATACTCCAGCAACTCTTTTGCCTGGATCCCATCTAGTTCTCATCCATTCATTTATTCTTTACCCCTGGAACTTAGACATATAACAAAAAATACTAAGATACATACATACTGAAAAATGTTAAGAAAATTAAATCAGAGCAAAGAAAATATAAGACTCAATGAATAAGATAATGAATAATCTTAACTATCTGAGTAATAAATGAATGTAAGCTGAACTTCCAGTTTTTGTTCCCTTGGTTGAGAAAGCAGACAAGAAAGCCCAGTTATGAGACTTACAGTAGTATAAAAATATGTCAGATTCCAAGGAGAAGCAGTCTTTATTATAACACTAGGCATTTGTTTGCAGATAATACCATTTCATTCTGAGGATCATTGTAAATGAGGACAATGCACTGTACCCCATTGCTAAGACAATGGCAAAGCATTTCATAGGGCTGCTTCTTTAAAAGTGTAAATTAGCCAATTTACACTTCTTTGAAAGCATAGTTTAGCCAATCATCAATCATGATTGATTCCTGATCCAGTACAGGGATTATGGGTGTGAGTGGAAGAGCAGGCCTGGGGCAGACAGCCTGAATGCAGCAGAAGACAGACTGCCGCGTGTGGCATTGCTGTTGCCGCTACTTCTCTCAGTTGCACTTTGGTCTTTTCCACAGCTATGAATGACTGCACTCCGCCACGTCCCACTCTGCCTCGGAGCCAGCTGAATATGGGCTGAAACCTCCACTAACTGTCAGCTAAACGAACCTTCTCTTCTGTCATTTTGGAGTACTTTGTCCCAGCACAGAGAGTAGAATAACTGAGACAGATTTAAAGAGGGCTACAGTGATAGAATACTTTTAGATATAAGATATTGTCATGAACACAATCTTTGTCAAATGTTTACAAAATTCATGAAGAGTCATTAAGTAAATTATATAGGAAAATTCTTAGGACAAAGTATTCCAAATAGAAACAAGTGACAGGCATTTCTTTCAGTCTTCAAAGGGTGGCTCGGGTACCACGCTGTATGGCGGCTGGACAGGAAGAAAGCTGGGTGGAATAAGTGACTTCTTATTCTAAACTTCTGTCTTGTTCCCTTTTCATCTTTCAACTTCAAAACTCCAGAAGAACTCAGCAGTTAAACTCTGATTTCCTCACTACTTCAGGGGCATAAGATCAGTACAAGCTTACCTAATTCAGAGGAAGTAGGGCTTAGATCAAATATCAGACGTTACTGTCTATTCACAGAAAAGGGAATTCCACAAGTGGAAAATATGAATAGTGTTTGGTCTCACTCCATATTCCCACCCCAACTTTGTGGTCCAGCACCTTGCCTTTACAACACCCTCAGATGAGCCAGTTATTCTGTACCCCTTTCAGCACTCTACACGTATTAAGTCTTGAGTCCTGTGAGGGAAAGCAGAAAGCAGTAATAATGCCTCCTTTGGACACTCAACATGGGGCTTTCCACATTAGTGCTGCCCTAGAAATGTTTTCCAAATCAATTGAATAAGGTTGTTTTTTTCTTTGTGCAAAGATAGGGACTTTGACATTAATATTTCTATATAAGGTTGTTAAGAAACAACTTCCTTTCTCTTAACTTTGCTTCCAAGGACACAACACCATCTAAAATAAAAACTAAGTTAAAAGTGCTTATTAGTCTTCCCTTTTCAAATCATTCATCTGATATCATTTCACACCATGTGGTCAAAAGAGGTACTCCGATGCTTCACAAATCAGTAGATAAGGGTGTCAGAGGATATCTTCATTTCAACTGTTGGCTTCATTTGACAATTTAAAATAAGTGGCAGCCAATAAAATATCACTTTTTAAATTCTTGCTGATTTCAAAGCATTTTACCTATGATGTGAAAATCAGTGTTTTCTAAGACATGATGACTAAAATGTACATTTTTAAAAAGTAACTATGGGAACTATGGAGAGCTAGCACAGGAGCAAGTCCCCAGTGATGACCTTCGAGGCTCAGGAAGGGGCCTCTAGTCCCAGGACAACCATCACCTCAAAGGGGAATGTTGAAAGTTAGACTTATTTTTCTTTTAGTGATAAGCAACTTCTCCAAACTTCCTCCTGCTGAAAACATGACCAACATCTTTTTTCTTCTTCTTCCCTGAGAAGTGAAAGCACATAGAGTACAAACTCTGTCTTGGTGAAGGCCTGGGCCAAGGTCTCTTTCCATAAGAAAGGAGAAGAGGAGCAGAAGCTTGTTGGCAGTATTAAAGCAAGTGTGGAGATCTGCATTTTTGCTCTGTCCTTCCTTTCCTCTCTGTTCCTGGCTATAAAAGTTCCTTGCACACTGGTACACAGGGAAATGGTGCTTTGGGGCAAATGGGCCCTTTTCTCTCCTCAGCAGTAGCTTTGCATCATAAAATTTCTTCTTGTTTGTATTTTAGGGAAGGGTCTACAGTGTGTTCAGGGTCTCACTACTAGATTGGACTCATAGTGATCCGCCTGTTTATAGCCTCCTAAGAGCTGGGATTACAGGCGTGTGCCACCACACCCAGTCTCAATCTCCATGTCATCATGCCCCTAGGGCACAACCAGCATGGCAAGCCCAGGGATTGAATCCTGGCCCCTGTGCCTGCTTGCAAAAATTTTCATTTTTATCAAAATGATGGATACTTTCATTTTGTTGGTGTTTAGCAGGTGATCGAGCACATGAACTGGAGTGGGCTGCTACCACCATCCACCGTCCAAGCTGTTGCAAGGAAGCAGAGAATTTACCACTAGAGATGCGTTCGTTCAGGTGATCTGTGGTCCTCTGTTAAAGTACACACACTTTTGGAAGGGTTTGGAATATTCAAAATATTGAATAAGTCATACCAGAGAATAAACTAGTTTATCTAATTCTTTCAATAGGCCATCAACTTAAGACACAAGTAAGTCTGGAGGACTAAGGGAAAGATCAAAACACAACACTCTTTCGGGCAAAGCAAGCTTGGGGAGGGAGCTGCAGAAAGACACCCCGGCTGCAAGCACCATGGGCACTTGCTGAGCTGCAAGGGGATGGAGAGGGTGTGGGGATGCAAGGGAGTTTTGAAGGCTCATAGCTATTGAAAACAGCCTGGCCCACTGCATGGCTGCCTCTGGACTGCACATGTAAGTTTTTCCAAACAGCCCTTGACATGATTTCCCCAGCCTGGTGGGTAATAGGGAACTCCAGCTCTCACTGCCTATGTTCCAGCCCTTCCTGGTGCAGGTAGCAGAACATTTATCTTTGAATAAAAGTGAACTATCCTATGTTCTGATTCTTAAAGTGACAGTCTGATGAACAATATTAAGAGGGTCTGTGGGATCCAGATGCTTCATGTGAGATCAGAAATGTGCCTCCTAATCCTAGCTTCTGTCACCTTTTCACTCAAAGGCAGAAAGTACCTGGTTTCTGGGCATTTGCAACAATGGCAGTAGCCTGCGTAGCTCCTACAGACAACCTTAGATCATTGCACAGCTTTTTCCTTGCACATCAACACTGCCAGAACTTGCAGGGTTCCCTGTGTTCTTTTCAGTCAGCTAGAGCTAATGATAGCAGATTCAGCTCAAGTGTTTGTCCTTCTGATGGCAGAAATGTTCAGTTGTCTGATGGGAAATGATTCCTCAGAGTTCCTTGTTAGAGATAGTGGAGTGGGTGGTTAACAGGGAGTTCTCTTTTGCTCATGTTTTACTGTGCTGACCTGAAAAACAAGTTGCTAGACTTAATCAGGAAATCAGCTCTAGCCTCTGCAACACACACACACACACACACACACACACACACACACACACACACACGGCTGTGTATAAACAAATCCAGTAGGAAAGGAATCACTTTATTGCTGCATGCCTTGTGAATAGCTTCATTAGTTATATGCATAGGCAGCATGTGGCCAAACCTGCAAATCTGTTAAATGTTCCCTGCTAGTATAGCAGTAAGTATGTATTTGTTTATTTCTATAAGTAATGATTCTTTGTGTCTGTATAGATGGGTGTTACTGGGCAGTAAACGCAGGACCTTCACACTGACCTGCCTCTCTAGCCACCACAACTTTAAAATAAATTGAGACACTGTTTCATTACCCACTACATTTTGCAGGCTGAGTGGAACTCATTATGCTTCTGCCCCAGCCTCCCAGAGTGCAAGGGTTACATATGTATGTCCCCACACCCGGCTGTAATGCAGTTTCTTAATGTCAAAATTAACGCGCTTTAGGCTCTTATATAGTCATATTTATCATAGAAAAGCTTAAGTAGCAAAATCCTGAAGACAATTGCTTGTAAGAGAATAGTCTTCCACTTTCTATATTTCTTTGCAGTTTGAATATGTGGCAAAACCTGACGCCATGTAGCACCCATGGGGAGACAATAGCTTTTCAATAGTGGCAGTATTTTCAGTTTCTTGATTCATGTTTGCCATGCTGCCAACACAGCCATCTTCCCATACTATAAGCCAATAAGCATAGATGGAAGAAATCTTCAAAAATATGTTCATTTAGTTTAGTAGCAACACTAGTTTTTAAGTGTTCTCAAATAAACTTTTCAGGCTGGCAAGATGGCTCAGTAGAATAAGCACTTCCCTGGCAAGCACAAGGATCTGAGTTCAATCCCCAGTTCCACCAAAAAAAATAAAAAATAAAAAACAAAAATAAAATAAACACTTCTTTCTGATTTCAGTCAGTCTTCATTCTCTACTTAATTATAGACCAACTGTTCTGGAATCTTTGTTTTTATAATTTTGAGGCCCTATATCTAAAAGAAGAAGTTGTCTACAGTTTATTTCTTTATAAGTGCTTGGCTTGTGTCCAGGATACAACGGCAGACCTACTTATGACTGACCCATGCTGGCTGAAGGTGAAGAGTAATTGTTTCTCAATTTTCCTTACTTTTCCATTTTGCATCTCCAGCTTCCTTTCCAGAGAAGCCAGAATGATGTGTGGCATGCAGTACATGCTGAAGAATGACTGACCAGCAAATGAATTAAGTAGTATTGTCTTTTTCCTCTCCTTCTTCTCAATGACCTACTATTGATGCCAAGGGTCCTAAAGGCATCCACTCGAGTTTTTATCTCTGTATGACCCTCTCTAGAATTTTTTGTACCATCTCTCTCTACCTGAACTAAATGGCCTTGATTTCCTTGGATCTTGGAAAGTTATGATGTTATGATAACAGGTCAGATGACTTTTTTTTAAAATCAACACTGCAATTTTAAGACTTATTATCATAAACATAAATTTAAAGAAAAATCTCCACCTTAAATCTGATACCAGGTAATCTGTTAATCTTTTTATATGTTCCACAAATGTCATTTACAATATTCAGAATGCATGGAAAGACAGAAGTCAAGATAATACAAGCCCACCATGTTATTACATAGATTTATAGATTATTTTTTTAAAGGATGACACAGTTTTCTATTTAAAAGGTAAAGCTATAAGCTAAGATTAAGTTTGTGTCATTTCACAAGGCTCTAAAATACTATGAAAATCACAAAAATTCTGATTCAGTTCAGACAAGAAATAACAGAAGAAGAATCCTGTAGAAACTTTCTTTTTTTCAGTCAAGGGAAATAGATACAAGACTGGGAAGCAGAGAATAAATGTAGTGAAGATCACTGAGGTCCAAAGCCAGAAAGTTGATAAAACATTTCAAAATCTAACAAATTCAAACATTCTAAATTTCAATAGGCTTTTATCTTTTAATGGTCAAAAACCAGCTATTAGTTTTGGGTTTTTGAGGAAAAAAAATTACTATTTTTGAATATGTTGAAATGTTTTATTTTTAACACTATAGCTCCAGTCTACATCCCCAGCAACATTTTAGAATGAATTGTTAGCCTGTTTCTATGCACTGCATAAAGAAACAAAGGATCAAATGGAGCCCACATAGCTCCACTCAGAACAAATCAGTATTGGAAATGTATTTCCTTTCCTTTTATGAATGGATGATCAGATTGTTTAAGACATTGTAGACAGCTAATATGATCAATTTCAGTGAAGCAGGACATCTCTTTTGATGTATTGTGAGTTAAATATATTATTATGGCCTATATAATTATAAAGATAAGTCAATTCTTTGATGCTTAAACAAATGATCACTAGAAGCTAATTTCACAATCCTGAACTACCTTAGGCATTAATTTCAAGGGTAGGTTACAAAGGTCTGAAGTTGGTTTTGTTATAAAGGCATTGGACAAGACATAAAGAAAAAAATATGTTCATGGATTTATCAACTCCATAGATGAAAAAGTTGTTAGTTTTGTCATGGAGGATAAAAGAATTTGCAGCCACCCAACCAGAAAACTACACTAGACAAAATACAATTTAATTTGGAGAACATATCATTTCAAGTTTGAATTTAAAAACTCTACCTGCAAAAGGTACAGGTACTTTTGACCATGGCATGGCACTGTCTGAAATAGGTGGAAACTATCATAGAAGCTTTTCTAATATCTGCACAAACTGCATTAGTAGGAGCCAATGGAAGGAATGATTTCTGTTTTGAAAATCCAATTCAAAGCAAAACACCCTGCACAACACAGTTAACACTGACCATTTTAGTCTTCCTGACTCAGCCATTTCTAGCAAAGACAGATGACTGGCAAAAAGAAAAGACAAGTTTATTGACAGAATAGAAACTTGGCCCTAGCAGTGGGTCACTCTTGCTGGGGAGATGTAAGAATTAAGGAACAGACCTGTGACCACAAGGTCCTGAGGTGGGGTGAGGCTGGCGGAAAGAAGAGCCAAGAGAGAGCAGGAAACAGGACATGCGGTCTTGTGTGCCTCAGATTTTCATCTTCTTTCTTTTCATCTTCTTTCTTTAGTTGTTAATTTGTGGTCCTCCTTTGTTGAAGACTAGGCTTGGGAGAAGAATAAATCAAGATTTTGTTTAAAAAAAATATCTCCCAAGTTCATATTTCCATGTAAAAGAGAAAAAGGAGTAAGGAGTTGGGCCAAAACAAGAAGATAAAGCTGTTGTGTTTTCACAGGGTTCCTGGAGAGGCCAGAGGAAGGGTGTTTAAAGCACTGATAACCTCCAGACACTGAGTGCCTTTCCCTGACCTTCTGGAATTGGGAGTTCTTGACCAGAATTCAGATTCCTTCTGGCTTTGACAAGGGAACACCAAAACAAAAGAAACATTAAAAATGGGAAAGAAAAAGTAAATTCCCAATGATCTTTTTTTCTTCTTTCTGTCTTTAGCCAATCAATCATCACCCTGTGATGAGTGGTTGACCAAGAGAAGGAAGCTACTTCAGTAGGGTCCTGAAACACTCATTTCTACAGCAGCCTAGCCTTGGATGAGGAGCACGAAGCCTCACGCAGTTTTATTTGTTGCTTCACTGTTTTTCTTGTTCATTTGTGTGCTGTGAAATGGAAACACACTTTGGAATTTGCTGTATTCAAAATAAATGAGATCTTGCTCTGTAGTGTTTACTGTCACACTCACAAATACTTTAGTAGGAATAAAAAATCCCAGGTAAAGTTATTTTGACAGAGGAAGCTCACCTTTCAGCATGTGTGATTATTTAGTTCATGGCTGGAAAGGGTGAAGCTGACCTCAAGTATCCCACAACTCTGTATTTTGACCCTCGACCCTTTCTGCCTTTCCATGTTATTTATAAACCATTTCTCCTACAAACTTATCTGCTATACTCAGTGCCATGTGTTTGGGCTTTTTTTAGTCATACATTCTGCACCTTCATCAGCTTTGGCTGTCATCCCAGTCTCCTGGCTCAGATGTCCTTCACAGCCTGGCAGAAGGGGACCTTCGAGGTCAGTGGGGCCCTGGTGAGGAGGTGTGAGGAGCAGGGGGCCTGGAAAGGCACCCAACAGGTGGCGCAGCCCTGAGGGCTAACGCTCAGCCTTTGGGTTTTAACTTCGACTAAGCTTCCATATATGTGACCTGTACAAACCGCAGTTACCCCACCGGGGGCCCAGTGGAGGAAAACAGGAGACTGAATGTCTAGGAGCATGTATGAAACCCCTTTAGTGCTCTTCCTTTAGCTCCATGTTCAACTAGCAACCGACTTTCACCTTGCAAAAGAATTACTCATTCAAAGACAGACCCACCGAACAAGTTAAAGCCCATTTCCTCAGACATAAACTTTCCCCTGCCCTAAGCTGAATACTGTTCTAAATGGTTAATTTAAGTGAAAGGTACAGATGACAACTACAAAGCTTGATATCCCAGAAATTGTGTGCCCCGTTTTTTCTTCTAAACATTTTCATCAACTATTCTCAAGTTGGGGAAAAGAAAATTCCAAAGTAGACAAAGTAGGATCAGAGAAGGAAGAGGAAGGGAAAGCTTATATCTGAAACCTACTAAGCTCATGGCTTGTGAGCTCTTTCTCTTTACAGAAATAAAAACTTGCACTGCTAGAGCTTTGATAAGCAGAGTTTTGAAAATTCTTACATGTATTAGCATAAAGTCCCTGAGCTGGGCACTGTAACGTCCTTCTTTTATGCATAAGGAAACACAGACATGGAGACAAGAAATAAGTTCTCCAAAGCCACACAATCAAGTGTGAAACTAGGATTCACCCAAGCTAATCTCAACCACACTCTGCTTTATTGGTCCCACATTAACCAGCTACTTGCATATTTGCAATATTTGGGTAACTAGCATTGTTAATTTAGTCTCTCTCTCTCTGTCTCCTGTCTAGCTCCCCCTTTTTGTTCATGTTACAGACACTACTTTCAGACATTTGCCTTTTTAGTTAACAAAAAAAAAAAATAAGATAAAGTTATTCTTTGAAAGCATGAAATTGAAGGTGTTGAAATTTGAGATATAAAATTGCTTTTTAAATTTTAATCTAAAACATAGAAACTGTGATACAATAAAAAACTAAGACGAACTATACAGCAATGCCCCTCTTCACCCTGGCAGCCCCGCAGTCTTAGACACAGGGGGCAGGGCCCAATGGCTAGAAGGCACAGGGCTGAGGTCGTGCAGGCCTCAGCCTTCAGCTGTTGAGCCAGACATGTTTCGCACTAGAAAATCTAAACACAAGTACAAATAAAATAAAATGTCATTGCTTGCATACCTCTATTTTCCCAAAAGGCTTAATCTAGAGTCCCTTTAATGTGACAATTTACTGTTTATCTATTTATGAATTAAGAAAACCACAAGAGAATAAATCACATTCAAGGAATGATCTGAACTGAATATCCACGAGAAAGGAAAAGCTTCATTCACATGAGCAGACTCACCCAATAGCCATTTTATTTTAGTTAATATGATTTTCACCTGACAATTGAGGGACTCTGACAACTGCAAAACTTTCTGAAGAATTCTTTAGATGAGCTTGTTCACTTGAGGGAGGCACATATGTAATATGTTGGATTTGTATATATAGCTGAAGTTCACAGAAGCTAATGTTCCTGGCCATGGTAAGCAAAGCTCACAAATGGCAGGAGGATAGGGAATTTGTACCCAAGAACTGAATACTACACTTTCTATATTACATACAGTCACAAAGAGTAAAAGTTGGGACTGAGACACATACAAAATATTTTGTCTATGTAGAGCTATATTTACTACTAACATGGGAAAGAAGCCAGAGACGTGTGTGTACATGTGCACACATACATACATGTACATATTGTATTTCAGAAGCTGACTCGGTTGTGTCAACATATTGCAATGATAATGATGATGCACAGTGATCAATATCTCTTGAAAATATGTTTAATAAAATACTAATGATATGCAGACTATGAAAAACAGCTCCAAAAAAGGGAAACCTGAACTAGTTAATAATCATGCAGGATCCTGTGGAGGGTGGAGGTGTGTACGATGTTATCTAGATCCATGTCTGTACTATGAATTCTTGTTGTTGTTAAAGTAGGTAATTAGCTTCCCAAAGCTCGTAAGAGTGCATTCCCTATCTCAGCTTTGTGACTTCCCATCTCATCTTTGCATCAGTTGTGTGGTTTTTTCTGTCTTTTTCTCTTACTCAAACAGAGATCCACCAAGTTCCCATGACAAGAAAGTCTAGATGCAAGAATACTGAAACAAATTGGAGATTGTACAGAAATTCACTGATTATCAAAATTCATTAAAAGAAAAGCTGATTTTATTATTACTGTAGTACCATGAGACTTAATATCATTTATCATGTGAATTAGTGCTTCTGTATACTAAGAAGATAAAACAATACCTAAACACCAAACTGACACAAAAAAGAAATACACAAGAGCTTTCCATCAGTCAGACCTGAGTTCTAGCTCTCAATTTTCTACTTGCTGCATGGTAGACCACTGGTTCTTTTTTTAAGTCTCTTGATTTCAAGGCCACCAAAGTCTCTCACCTGAGTAGCTCAGAGGGTCTCGTGAGTGCAAAAGAACATGGCTGCTCCATGTACTCTTTTAAAAATACATGGATACTTTTAAAAAAGTAAATTTTTTAAATTTACTTTAAAAAAATACCTCTGTAATTTTTTTGTATACTGTGGAGAATTCAAAGGTTGAAGAGGTAGTGAAGAACTATCCTATTTTGTAAGAAGTGGAATTTTAATAAATAATAGAAGAAAAAAAATGGGGGACAAAGAACCATGAACTTCCCAAGGGGAATCCTTCCCGGGTGGATTTCTAAAACTGGGAGATAAGCCTGTGAATTGAAGAAAGTAACTTTTGTGCAAACAGTGTCCAAACCGCTTGAGGGTATCCTAATGTTTCCTAGCACAGCTGTAGTCCGTGAATGTGTCAGGGGCATCTAGGCTGACCTGTGTGAAGTAGCCAGATTAGATGGCCACGCCCTCCTCCGCTTTCCATTTTGCTACTTGTTAGCACTTCCACTAGAGGGCAGCAGGTGGAAAGGAGAGGCTATTACTTGGTTGATGCTTGACAATAGCAGCCGTGGACTGGAGAGCAAAGCCATGGAGAAGGAAGGGACAAGTTGACTGAGTGGAAAACATGAGCGCTTGAACAATGAGTGAATATCCCTAACCAAGTGCAGCCAGGGTTGGGCAGGGTGGTGCAGCAATGGTAGGAAGCTGCACCAAGGTTTCCCACAGCAAGTGGCTGATCTTTAGACTCATTGGGAGTATTCCCAAAACAAACAACCAAGCAAACACACCTGGCATGCAACCTCCACGGCATCTCTGTAAACCTTCATCTAGAGTTATGGAGCTTTAATTTGCAGAAAAATTCACATCTTATTCTAAGCAACAGTTGAGATTGGTCCCATATAGGAACTTGGAGGGTCCTTCCTGCATTCACAGGTCTAACTCTACTAACATAACATATGTGAGTAAGCTTCAAACTAATGGCAAACTTATCCATACCAGTAGCAGGGTCTCTACAGAAAGTTGCTTAAATTTTTAATCCTCACAATAAGCCTATAAAAAGAAATATTTTCAAATCCCATTAATAATTAGGGATGGGATTATTATCCAACAAGGCTATCTTATAGTGGCGAGTGTAGAAGCCATGACATGTGGGGTCCATATATTCTCTCTATCACATGAATAGCGCTGTTTCCATTCTGTTCCTAGCCAGGATTTTTACACAATCCTTTCATCACTTGATTCTGCCAAACTCTTACAATGATGGCGAAGTCTGAATCTTGGGTAAGACCCTGAACCTTCTGGTCTTAGGTTTCCTCATCAATGAAAGGACACTGCTTGTCTCCAAGCTTCACCCAGAGAGGACATACATACATCTAGTTTAGTTTTAAGTTATTTTAGTTGGATTCTAGCATTTAACCTCTAGGAGATTCACATAACATATTGAAGATAAACTTTTGGGGGACGCTTAAATGAGGAACAAATGGGCCATTTTTCAATAGTTGTTTCTATTTGAGGCCTATTGTTACTGCCCTCCCTGCAGGCCCTCTATACCTCTACCTTCCATTTCCCAAGAAGGAAAATCCATCACAGTAGCTATATCTTTCTTTCTCATATTATGAATATAATTATTCTCTGGTATCCACAGAGTATTGGTTT
>PVKA01026758.1:5881-31448 GCA_004027165.1 Ctenomys sociabilis
CACAAAAACCTCAGGCCTACCTGGGAAAAACATTTAATCTCCAGCCTGGGAACATTCTTATAAAATAAGTCACTTTGACCCAGCCATTCTCGGGAAACAGCTAAAACCACAGAGTTAACTAATAGTTGCCCTATGGCCTACCCCTCTTAGTTTCTTTAAAAAGTCATATATTCTCAAACCCACCAGTTATTTTAAAGGTCAACCTAAACTAACCAATGCCATTCGCTTCTGTAACCGTGCTTACAAAACCCCTCCTCCCTTTGTCTTTGGGCTTAAAACCCAGCCCACAGTCAGCTCGGGGCTCTCGGTCCCTGCGTGTTCAGTGAGCCCCATGCATACATGGAAAAGTTAGCTAGGGACTTATTGATTTTATTTAAGCTTTCAAACCAGCTGTTTGATTCATTAATTCTTTGAACTGTTTTCTTCATCTCAATGGAATTAATTTCTGCTCTAATCTTTACGATTTCTTCCCATCTTTGGGCTCTGGATTTGGTTCGCTCTTCCTTTTCTAGATTTCAGAGGTGCAGCATTAGGGTGTTTATTTGTTCCTGTTCTGTTTTCCTAATGTGTGAGTTCATAGCTATGATTTTCCCTCTGAGAACTGCTTTCATCACATCCCATAAATTCTAAAAAGTTGTGCTTGAATTTTCATTGGATTGTAGGTATTGTTGAATTTCTTGTTTAATTTCATCTGTGACCCATTGATTGCTGAGTAGGGTGTTGTTTAATTTCCTTATATTTATGGGGTTTTTCTGTTTTCTTGTCTCATTTATTTCCAGTTTCCTTGCACTGTGATTAGATAATTTTCATGGGATAATTTCTGTTTTCTTGCATATACTTAAGCTGGGCGTGGTGGTGCATGCCTGTAATCCCAGCACTCAGAAGGCTGAGGCAGGAGGATTGTTGTGAGCTCGAGACCAGCCTGAGCTACAAAGTGAGCTTAAGGCCAGCCTGAACTGCATAGTGAAATCCTGTCTCAAAAAGACGAAAGAAAAAAAAAAAAAAAAAAAAAAACATGACCTATGGACCAGTATGTGGTCTATCTTAGAAAATTACCCATGTGCAGCTAAAAAAAAATGTATATTTGGCCGTCATTGGGTGGAACACTCTGTATATGTGCACTAAGTCCATTTGTTCCAAGCTCTGGTTCAGTTCTGTACTTCTTTGCTAATTTTTAGTCTGCTTGATTTATCTTTTTGGGATAAGGGGGTGTTTAGGTCTCCTGTTGAGATTGTGGTCTGAGATATTAGGTTTTTCATGTCCATTAAGATTTTCTTACATAGTTGGGTGGTCCCGTGTTTGGTGTGTAAATATTTATGAGTGTTACCTCTTCTTGAATTTTTCCCCTAACCAGTATATACTGGCCTTCTTTTTTTGTTTGATCATTTTTGAAGTTGAGACCATCTGAGAATAGGATTGCTATCCCTGCTTTTTTCTGAGGTGTTGGAGTGTCGAGTATTGTTTTCTATCCTTTGACTTTCAGCCTATGAATTTCTTTTTGAGTCCAGTGTGTTTATTATATACAGCATATTGTTGGATTATGTTTCCTAATCCACTGTGCCAGTCTATTTCATTTAGATGGTGAATTGAGTCCATTTACATTGATGACTATAATTGAGATGTATTGATTTCTGATTGACATTTACCTGCTGTTGTTGACTTCTTTTTCTTCTGTGTTTAATTGTTTGCCCTATTTAGTGGGTTCCTTCTTTTCAAGTTCATGGAGTTCTTATCATTTTGTTCCTTCTCTAGAACATCTTTTAGTAGTCTGGGTAGTGTTGTCTTTGTCATCATAAAATTCTTTATTTGTTCTTTGTCATGGAAATATTTTACTTCTCCATCAAACTTGTAAGAGAGTTTTGCAGGGTACAGTAGTTGGAGCTAGAGTTTGTTTTCACATAGGACTTGAAGTACTCTGCTCCATGCTCTTATTGCCTTCATGGTTTGTGAAGAGAAGTATGCTAGTATTCTGATGGGCTTTCCTTTAATTGTGATCAGTTTCTTTTCTCTAGTGGCTTTCAATATATTGTTCTTGTGCTGGATTTCTGGAATCTATGGACCTATGGACCAGTATGTGGTCTATTTTTAATTGGGTTGAAGTTATTTGGAGTTCTGTATGCTTTGGTTACCTGAATGTCAGATTGTTTCCTCATATTTGGGAAGTTTTCTGCTATTACTTCTGCCCATATTCTTTTTATGTCATTTGGATTGATTCCTTCTTTTACATTGATGCATATTAGTCTCATGTTGTTCATCTTTGCATCATTTTTCAGGTGATGAATTATTTTTCCCTGCATCCTAGTTATTTTTAAAAGATCTTTTCTTACCTTTTCACTAGTTGCACCAGCATCTTCAAGATCTGAAACTCTGTCTTCACTTACACTCAAATGGTTTTGCAAGCTTGGGATTGATATTTTAGGTTCCTCCATATCTCTTTGACTCTGCTTCATGCAATCTATTTCTTTCCTGTATTGCTCATTCAAAGAATCCATCACTTTTCTAATCTGTATTTTTTTTTATCAGCATCTTCTTTAGAAGTTATTAATTCTTTTACTTCAGAGATTATTTCTGATCTGATTTTCTCTATATGTTTCTGCATTTGATTCTTTATTTCAGATGCTATTAATTCAGTTTTCTTCTTTTATTTCAGAGATTCTGATCTGAGTTCCTCTTTACCTTTCTGCTGTTGCTTCTTTACTTTTTTTTGGGGGGGCAGGGTCTCAGTATACAGCCCAGACCATAGTGATCATCCTGATTTCTGCCTCCCTAGTGCTGGGATTACAGGTGCATGCCACCATGCCCAGACTCCATCACCAGCTCAATGCACCCGAAGGCTGGGCCAACGCCTCATGTGGAGCCAGGGGTTGAATCCTGGCCCCTGCGCTTACCTAAGCAAATGCTTAATCCACTGAGCTATACTGCTACCCATTGTTTCTTTACTTCTGATGCCAGTAATTTAGAGATTTCTTTTTTTGTTTCAGAGATTAATTCTGAAGTGTGTTCCTCTATACCTTTCTGTTGTTTCTTTACTTCAGACACTATTAATTCATACATTTCACCTGAGCTAATGTCCTTTGTACTTGTTCTGGGTGCCCTCGAGGCCTGGGATTGCATTTTGCTTCTTTCTTCTCATTGTCAGTTTTGTATAGCACTGACCTCTGAACTTTGGTGTAGAGCTTTGGTGCAGTTATAACCTTAGCTGCTACTGAAATTCAGGTGCAGATCTATTAAGTTTGAATTTTTCAATTTGTGCCTGGTTTGAGTCTAGCTGTTGCACTTAGCGCCTTCCTGCTGCAGGCCTTGGAAGTGAACCTATTGTGCCCCTGGCCCAGGAGGAGCAAGGGAGCACAGAAGCTCTCCCACACACTAGCCTGGCCTGGGCTTGGGCTGCGTCTGGGAGTTCCCAAGAGCTGACAGGAGTTCTGACTCACTTGGTGGGCTTGGGAGATGGGCTCCAGAGGGGTGGAGGGGCCCCAAGGGTGCAGCCAAGGGTCTCACTCATGCAGTGTGCCTGGGTTTGGTCTGGAAAGATCCTGCAGACTCAGGGGCGCCAGAAGCTCTCATATGCACTCACTAGGCCTCGGCTTGGGCTGGATCTGGGGGTCCCAAGAGCACGGAAGAAGTTGTGACTCACTTGGTTGGCTTGTGGGGGACTCCAATGGGGTGAAAGGGTCCCAAGGGTACGGGCAGAGGGTTTCACTCACACAGCGTTCCTGGATTTCGTCCAGAGAGATCCCGTGGACCTCAATTACTACTTCTAATATTAGCTGTTAATGTTAATATCAGTATTATCAGTTAATACCTATTGAATGCATTTTATATACTATACATCACGTAATTTATTCCATTCTTTTAATAACTGTGTGGAAATCAAAGAAGTAAAGCAAACCTGTTCTCACTCACACAAGTAGGAAATGGGAAACAACTGAAAAATTAAGTCCACTTTCTCTTAATGTATAGCTTTGCGTTCTCTGTGGCTTTGCCACCACTTCTGGGGGAAACTCAACCAAGAAAGAATGAAATTATCTTTTCTCATGTTTGTATTTTGTTGTGCTAAGCAGCCTTGAAGGCAAAAAGACTTGTGTGTTATCCATCTTAACTTGTTAACCCTGAGAGGTTTTTACCCATAAAGGGCCCTGAAACTAGCTTGAGTGATGACTCCACTGCCTTTATTAGCTGACCGTAGTGGGTCTGGAGTCCAGCCTCAGGCCGCTGGATAAATCTCCTGTCAGGGTGATTGCTGACGGCTTGTTTTCTTTCCTTTGCTAGACTATTTATAGAACTTTTAGCAAGCTCTAAAACATAACATTCTCCAGGGATATTTTTTGGACCTTGAAACTATGTCTTGCAATAAAAAAATCGCTAGGAATTTGGATAAGACTCAAATATTGATTTGCACCCAACTTTCAGAGTGATTAGTGATGGTTTGTTAAATCCTGTCTCTTTTCTGTCAAATTCTATCACTATTTTAAATAATATACTAATATAGTCAAATAAATTTTGTCTCAAATAAAAAAGTTAAATAATTTTCACAATTGCCCAAAATAAGTTGTTGAATTATTTCAAAATCTTTACAGAATCCAAGAGTCAGACAGGAAATTCAGAAACCATGTGGTTCAATACTGTTATCTGCAAAGCAAGAGTCAGATTATGGAGAGGTTTGGATTTGTAGGCTGACAGAAAGCTAATCTTTGTCTTGGTCATAAATAAAGAAATCAAACTCAATGAGTACAATACACACTTTTGGATATAGCTATTTCTTTTCTGAATTTACTGCTTGATTTTGCATTTTCAGTGCCTGGTGCAGGGCAAGTACAATGCAAGTCCTCAAGAAGTGTTTCCTCAGTTCACATGGCCAATCAGTAATATACTTTCAGATAAGCTGTTTGCTCTTGTCAGTTTCCAATGCAAATTTTTTCAAAACACAAATGCATGCCTACCATGAAATAACTATACCAGAGCCGGAGTCAAGGAAGTCTTTATTTAAAAGGATTTCAGTAGGGAAGAAGGACTGAATTCAATTCTATTGAAAGACAGCCAGCGGGAAAGTCCGAGGACGTAGGTGGGGAAGTTCCTCGATGCATGAGCCATCTATGCCCACTCTTCGTGCTTGGGAAGCCACCTCCTCCTCACTCACAGACTGGAAGACTGTGGGACTGTCTTCCCTGATGATGGTATTTTCCAGAAATTGCTCCGAGTCCTTCTGAAAGGCATTTCTGGGTCAGGAAACTTGCAAGGGGCTGGGAGAAGATGCTCATCTCAACTGGTCAGGGACAACGTTTTCGATTTCATGTTTTTTTAAAGTAAGTGCTTTAAGAGGGTGACAGAATTGGAGGACACAAAACCAGGTTCTAGAATATATTTTTATTTTGGAGGAAAGTCTTTACTTTGAAATGAAAATTTCATCTGAATGAGAAGGGTGATCCATCATCAAAGAACACTGAAATCAAATGAAAATCTGGAAAGACTTTGATGACATGTTCAAGTCCAACACAGGATAACCAAGTAAGAATAGGCAGCAGCAGGAATTAGACAGCATCTTTTCCTGGGCCACTGACCATTCTGCCACCCTTGCTGATGAGCTCAGAGACGTCATCAAAGGTAACACCAAACAATACAATTTAATTATAAAAGCTTATTCTTGCCTATTACTTAAATTCAAATTTCATTCTTCAAAGGCAGCCTTATTTTCAGTTTGATATAGAGTTTTCCAGGATTTATTTTTCAGCTAACTATTTGCCTATCATATTTAAAAATAAAGTAAAATAGGTTGCGTATTCTATGCGTGTAAAACTCTGGTTCCTGATATGGATAGTGAGGAAGGGGAAGACAGGAAGATGAAGGAGATGAAGAAGAAGAAGAAGAAGAAGAAGAAGAAGAAGAAGAAGAAGAAGAAGAAGAAGAAGAAGAAGAAGAAGAAGAAGGAGAAGGAGAAGGAGAATGAGGGAGGGGATCAGAAGATACAGGTGAACAAGATGATAGAAGGAAAAAAAGAGAAGATGAAAGAGATGATGAATTGAACACTGATGAATACAGGACTTCTTTCTTTTCTTTTTGTTTTTAACAAACATGCCTTTGGCATGTTTAATTGTGATGTTCAACTGACATCCTTGCAATCTCTAATGACATTGCAGAAATAAAATTCTCTCCTAATGATGAGTCCTGTCAATTGCTGGGAGAATCAGCAGAACCTGCAGGGCCTTCTTTGGAATTGACAAATCTCTATAAGAATTTTCTAAATTTATTTTCAAGTTTTGTTGTTGTGGTTGTCGTCATTGGAAAGATGTTGCTAAGTTTTACATCTTAAAAGTTCCCAAGTTGCTTTGTTATGATAAAACTAAACATGTACATATACAAAAGAAGGAGGGAAGGAAGGAAGGAAGAATGGAAGGAAGGAAGGGAGGGAGGGAGGGAGGGAAGGAGGGAGGGAGGAGGAAAAATGGGAAGGGAAGGGGACAATAAGGGAAGGGAATGGAATGGAAAAGAAGGAGAGAGGGAAAGACCTGGGGCCCACCTGGGAGAAACCTGCATAAAATTTAAGTGTAGTAAGGAAGCATTAAAGCTGTCTTGGTGTGTAGCTCTTGGTAACAATGGAATATTAAATACATATATTTGCTTTGCCCTATCCTAAAATCCCAGTAAAATGCTAGCAAAAATATTTTGGTTAAGGTTTAAAACCCCAAGGACAAAGAGCACAGGAGGCGGGGAGACAATAACAACATTTTGGAAAGCAGAAATCAAATGAGAGATTGGAAGCTGACTCGGTAGGGAAGGCTCCGTAGTTCTGAGCTACGTGGGAAGCAAGAAGCTGTGCAGGTAGCCCTGTGGATCTCCGCCCCAACACAGCACGCTTAAGAACTGGCCTTACACTTAGGAATCTTGGAGTGGAGGGGAGAAGAGGCCTGAAGGCAGGTGACTGACTGGTAGCAGAAAGGAAAAATTTAGGGTTCTCTAAAATAGAACAAAAAGGCAGAGGTGAAAGGAAAAGAGAAAATACAAGAAAAGTAAGGAACTACTCTCTGAAACCAATCATATATATGTGGTCTATATTTCATATATGTATATATTATATACATGCACATGTGTATGTAAATACCAAAAGGAATACAGAGAACAGGAAATAACCAAATAGGTGAAGATCATCCGTCAGCAACTTTCAGACTGAAGGTCCCACTGTGTTCTCAGTGCTGTGAAGATGCGCACAACTTATGCGCAGCATTGGAAAGTACTAGAATGTTAGGAGCAAAAAGCAGCTCCCACCAGCTCCCAGGGAAGATAAAAACAGCCTCCACATACACAATGAGGTGGGAAGCCAGTGGAGCAATGCCTGAAAATTCTGGTGCATAATGTTTTGAAGAAAACCGTTTCCTAATAAAAACATTTCTTTCATATGAACCACATTAAAAGAGCCAGGATACTTCTCTCTGTTGGTGATCACTCCAATTCTTCCAAAGTTAGCACCTCCGGTCATCATATACAGGTTACCAGGGTTGAACTTGATGAAATTAGTGATCTTGCCAGATGCCAAATCAATCTGGATGGTGTCACTGACTTTGATGAGGGGATCAGGGCAGCGAATGGTGTGAGCATTGTGGGTGACCAGGTGCCCTGGTCCCTTTTGTGCCCACAAAGATCTTCCTCACTTTGCACAACTTGTACTTGGCTTCCTCAGGTGGAATCCGATGAACAGCAAAGCGACCCTTGGTGTCATAGATCAGATGGCAATGCTCTCCCATCTTGTCAGTGCTGATGACATCCATAAAGCCAGCAGGATAGGTTATATCAGTTCGGACCTTGCCATCGATCTTAATGAAGCGCTGTGAAAGATGCCAATGGCAACAGCTTTGCTACGCGGCTCTCCAACATCTTCGTCATTGGCAAAGGCAGCAAGCCATGGATTTCTCTTCCATGAGGAAAAGGAATCCACCTCACCATTGCTGAAGAGAGAGATAAGAGCCTGGCAGCCAAACAGCAGTGGGTGAAATGGTCTCTAAGGACATGTTCTAGGGATCTATGTTTAATTAAAGATATTAGAAAATGAAAAAAAAAAAACATTTCTACCTATCCAAGCTCTTGTTTATAAGTAAAGTTAATATGTGTCCCAACAGTAGGAATACAGCTATAACAGGAAGGTGTGGAAATAAAGAGACCTAATGGCGGAAAGGGGACAAAGGAATCCAAAGCGGACAGAGCAGGTTGGTTGCAAGCTCACAAGACGCCTGCCGGTAGTGCAAGTTTAGAGTGGAGCAGAATAAAGAATTTCCAATAGTTTTCCCACCAGCCAGGGTTTGAGGAGGTCTCCTGACATGGAGATAGGGAACCTTAACTCACCTCACCCATGCAGAAGATTGTAAGGTCAGTGACTCTCATCATAGAGAAAGAATTCTCAGGGTGTGGTAGTAGGAAGCATGAGGACGTTTCCTAGGCAGAATGTTGAAGTATACACTCGAAGAAAATAGGGTGTGGGCCCACAAGAGAAGAGGGGCAGGTTGTGTGGCCTGGGGCTGGGTGAATTTATGGGGACTTGGGGCTAGAAACTGTGGAAAGACTGAATCTATGGAAAGAGGGCGTTCAGTCTACAGATGGGAGGTGATGATCCTTTCTGCAGGAGAATAGTAGACGGGCCACTGACAGGTCACAGAGTAGTCTTCAAGGCATACAGAAAAGACTCATTTTACAGGCAAAGAAAGATGGCCCGGGCCCATTTACAGGAACTAAGGAGTGATACAAGCTTATTATGTTTTTGAGAACTTAGAAGTTTTGAGTGGGGTTGTTTCTTGAAGCTACAGTGTTTATTAGAAGTATAATTTTCAAATTACGGCTTTTCTTGTCTCCTTCTTATCATTATTTGTTCTATCCTTCCTCAGATGAAGATTGAAATGATTGAAATCTCTGAGAAGGTATCTAAGTATTTGATGATAATTTGGAGCTTACACTAAGAATGAATTTACAAATGATCATACTAAAAAAGAGCGCTCTGATTACAAGTTGCTGCAACTAGTTCAGCAAACCAGCCCACTGTCTCCCCTAACCAGCCCAGGAGGCAGCCAGCTGGCAGTCAGACTGACAGGCGGTCAGACTGTTGTCTCCAGCAATTGGGCCTGTAACCCAGGTAACAGTCACTGAGACAGCCAAGACTTGATTAATAAGGGACAACTTCCCTCAGTTTGGGTCTCACTTCCACCTCTGGACTAACCAGAGAAAGTGGAGCGTGCACTGCTAAGTAATCACAGCATCAGCTTCCTGCTGTCAATGGCTCTCAGTCAGGTCTACCTGAAACCTGCACTCTCCGCTCTACAGCTTCCTACTCTTCTGCTTGCCTTCAAGTTTCTGCCAAAATCTAAGTAATGGTGGCCAACTCCATTGCAAGCTTGCAGTAATGGCAAATCCAGAGACATCTTTATTCTTTTTCAATCTAAAAAGAGTGAAGAGAGATGTTTTCCCCCCACACAGTACAAATGATTTCTGTGTTATGTAATTTCTCTCATATTTAGTGTCTTCCCATGTCCTTTTTCATTGCTTGTTTTATTTGTTGAATTTCATGTACTTCCACAAACATAACCGGGGGAAACTATTTTTAAATGCATGAAAAATAAAATTACAATTTACTGTGTGGCTTTGCTGTGAGTAGTAATTTCATAATCAAAATAATGCAGGTATTAAAGTGATGTAAGCATCAAATATTAACTTACACTTGTTTTTCATTGAAATAGTTTTAAAATATATTGAATCTGTGTTAGTTGATACATAGTGTCAGCCTGGCTGAATCGGCTCCGGCAGTGCTCAGCGCGGTGGTCTAGCTCCGCAGGTGGGCAGGGCCCAGGAATTGAGGCAGGCTTCTTGTCGCCCTGGGTGGTGGTGGTGGTTTCCTGCCGCCCTGTTCCGCCTCAGTCTTTAGAGGAGCTTGACTTTCGCAGCTGTGCCACTTTGAAGGAGCTCCAATCTTCGCCCTGGAGCGCCGGTCGGTCCTCTCAGTCAACATAGAAAAAGGAAGAAAGAGGCTTGATGGACGCTGCAGCTGCTGTTCTTCCTCCCCTCTTTGATGTTTTCTCCCGCCAGGAACTGCTGTTATTTGCGTTGGAGCCAGCGGAATACAGACTGAACCCTCCAGTAACTGTGAGCTAAATAAACCTTTCCTTCCTTCATTTTGAGTGTCGGTTGTTTGTCCTAACGAGTAAAAAGTAACTAAGAATCTTTCCCTCCATCCAGTTAAACAATCTCCGTCTTTTTTAGCTCCAATGATAGAGCCCAGGGCCTCATACATGTTAGGCAAGTGACCAACACTGAGCTAACTCCAACCTAATGAGCACTATCTTTTAATATATGAGTTTAAACCATGTATACTTAATGTGACTCGGGCACCTCATGAGCTTTCTCCTACACACTGTCCCACGCTCTATACTCTGTCTGACAACTTCCAGCCCACTGACTCTCCCAAATGTCAGCCCCTGTCTCCTCAAATAAAGCTAAGGTGCCTTGTTCCAGTCAGGATCTCTCCTGACCTAGAAAACACCTCTAAGCAGAGGGGAGTCATCTCATTTATAGAGATCAGAGTCCAGCGCTGCCATGGTCTGATAGCCCCAAACCGTTTCCTTACGCTTTGTCCAGTTTTCTAGTTCTATGGTGGGAGAGTAAATGCAGTCCCTGTTTGTCATGGCAGGAGTGCACATTTACGTTCAAAATATCTTTAAGTGAATAAATTAGCTAAAGGAAACTATAAGTACACACAGCCAGATTCTGGCTATATAACAACATAAATTGATATGTACTTCACTTTAATATAGAAATGCTGGAAAGCTGGCAGTATAATATCTACTTCACCACAATCTCTTGTTCACTCCTCTTATTCTAGAATTGGATTTCTACACACTGCAATGAAAATTCATCCCTCTTACCTTTAGCACTTGAAAATCAAGTGCAAAACAAGTGTATGGGCATAATTCATAATACCATTCTTATACCAACACTTCAATGAAAAAGATAGGGATTTTTACTAAACAAGTCAGGAAAAATGTTTTTTGGAGAAAAATTATAAAAAATCACTGTCTAGAGTTTCTAGTTCCCAGACCTGAAGGTGGTTTTGTTTGAACTGTCTTTGGGGTAATATAACTCTATTCTAATGCCCCTATTGCTTTATTTTTATTTATTTATTTATTTATTTATTTATTTATTTATTTAGAACCAGGGATTGAACTCAGGCCCTTGCACTTGCCAGGGAAGTGCTTATTCCACTGAGCCATCTCCCTGGCCCCCATCATGTTGTTTTAGAATTATTGTCCTTTATAGCAAAGAGCCAGAGGACTTTGTATTCTTGCAATACAAAGAGCGATGAGAGATATTTTTATAGAAAGAACAAATGCTTTCTGCTTCATGCCCATTATCAGATGTTACTAACTGCTCCTTGTCCTCTTGTACTTCCCTATCATGCTAATTTTAATAAGAATTTAAAACTATTAAAACACTTGTTTCATCTTTATGATATGTAATTGGTATATTGTTATATACTTGAAATAAATATAAATGTCTTATAAGGTAAATAATCATTAACTGCTGCTATACAGAAAATGAACTTATGGCCACACAAGTCTTGCCTAACGTGAGGTAATTACAGAACTAAGAATTCTATATTCCGTAGTCTGTTGCACCTCACAGTAGAATCTTTCCTCTAGTCTCTGAGTCTCACATATTTTCTCAACTCATATTCCACCTTGTTTCATGTTTAATGAAATTTTTAAAAAGCTCAGGCACTTTCTTCCTCCTCAGAGTCACAGAGGAATGCTTCCTATATTAAAATGTTCAGAGCACCCTTTTGACAGTAAGGTTTAAGATACAAATGTTTGTTGTCACTACATTCATCCTGATGAACATATAAAGATCTGAAAGCTGTTTCCAAGTCCCCTGTGTGCATCTCAGCACATTCCTTTTGCATCTGAAAGTACACCCGTGTTTGTAGAGAGTTAGTGCTCTCTGGAGACCTGAGTGTGTCAGTGGCATTTGTTCAGAATGTCTGTCTGTATTGGCCCTCTTGTTGCTCTCATCGCTCTTCCTGTACTTTGGAAACATAAATCAGTTAACAATGTTAATAGACTGACTCCAAAAACACCAGCATAATGTGGCTTACAGATGTGCATGTGTTTACATAGTGCTTTCATAAGATGTAATTAGCTGCCAAATTAAAAAATGAGGGCACTTTCATTTAAAAATCAGAATTTTCACACAGTTGAAAAGTCAGAATATCTTGCAACAGTGGGCCGTCAGCTCTTCCTGACAGCAGTTTCCTAGAACCAAGATTTGGTGGCCTGCAGCTGTACTACACCTCCCATTTTCCTACATCAGACTCGCTTCATTCCTTTATTCTACCTGTCTGAGTCACTGCTTTTGGCCATAGGCCAACCTAAGCCAAGGCTAAGATGTCAGGGCATTATTGTGGTGCCACCCATTAGTGAAGCACAGGGATAGTGGCTTTGGCTCTGAGGAATTACTATGTCCTTCTCATGGGAGTTGAAAGTTTGACAAGGAGGAAGAACCTGTATTTATTATTTATGCCTATGAATAGGTAGCAGCGTCATTACTCTTAGTGGGTCCTACACCTGTGTTCTCACAATGAAGTACAACTGACCTCTTGACCCCTCACAGGCCATGCAGGAGATGTGTGAACATGTGTATGTGTGTGTGTGTCTGTGTGCGTGCGTGCGTGCGTGTGTGCGCGCGCCCATGCGTGTGGGGGTGGGGTGGGGAGGGCAGGTGTAGGAAGTCAAAGCAAGTTAGTAGCCCGCTTCCATGGAAAATTCTTCCCTGGAATTGAGGGAATTTGTGCACTTAGTGTTTGGGAAGAGGTTCCATATTTTGTGTGCTACTGTTGAACATGACATTGCATCACAGTGCTGAAAGAATACAGCCTTTGGAATCAGAGAACTTTGGTAATAGTGCTGTCTCTGCCATTCGTGGGACTGATACAGGAGCAAGCTACCAAATTTCTGTGGCCTTTGGTTTTTTTCATGTAGCAATCAAAACAAGCAGGATAACTACAACTTAACAATGCAATTGTAACAGCAAGTATGGTAGAGTCCTATTTAAAGCCTATCCTACTTAGTCATGACTTATTATTATTTTAGAAACAGAAATGGTAGAAAACAAGCTAGAAATGGTAGACAACATGTCATGCTGATTTATCTAGTGCTTCAAACTGGGGGTTTGAAACAAATTCCATTAATTTTGAAGTTATTTTTTTATATTTAGCAGAAGCCAATACATTTTAAAAAACAGCTCCCACACAGAGCTTCATACTAAAACGCTGCTTGATCAAGCATGGTAGGAGTTGAGACAGCTCTCGCTCCTGGGAAGATCTTCCAGGTAGGATCTAAATGGTTCTTGGCAGCAGCAGTAAATCCACTTGGGCTTTGCTCTTCTCTCACCACACTCTTTCCCAGATGTTCAGTCAGTGTCATGGCCTCGGCATCAGTCCTGAAGAGGATTCCTCCTACAACTTTTCACTTGAGTTCAGTATACCACATTGCTTTTCTAACAGATAGCTTAATTCTTTTTATCAGTTCACAATCCATGCATTCAAAACCCAACATATTCTTTTGCAAAAACAGCAATTTCCAAAGTCGTTTCTCAGTCAATGGCACTAGGTTCTCTTAACTCCATGTCACATAGATTTCTTTTGTGGTGTCTATGGTTTGAAATAAACCAAAACCTATTATCTATCTGTATTCCTTACATCCAGTTTTAAAAGGTCTCTTTCAATATTAGTTACATCTCTCTTTCCAGAAAAGAACTAAGAAATATTTTACTTACACCAAGGACATCCAAAGCATCTTATTTCCACTTGACTCACAAAGGAAGACCTCATAACTTTGTTCTACTTCTTTTCCAGCCTATGGGCCCTGACTTTATCTCTTCATCAAAACCCTTCCATGTTTTCGAGTGGACTGCTGCAGTCAATATCAATCTTTCTGCCTGTGTTAAGACTTACTTTCTAACCTTAGCTAGTCTTATATTTATCTCATTTATCACTAGTTAAACACTTTACTCCTCTAGTTCAGTTTAGTATACATGTCTTCCATATGCTCTTGGCTTCAATATTTTCCCTACATGGAAACTTCTACACTGTGTGTAGTCAAGTCCAACAAGACATAAGGTACTGAATCATCTACCACTGCTTCTCTAAGACTTGTCTGCTCTTTCTTCTTATACTTGTTTTTCTCTTCCTAAACTTCTGTGCAGTGATTAAGATGCCACACAGTTGTGACATCTGTTTTCCCATGTATATTTTGGATAGTAGTTCGTGAGTCCTACTTCATTTCTAGCTGGATCATGAACTCCTTGAAAAAGAGACATAACACTGTGGGTCTGTATTTTCATTAAGCTCCCTGTACATGGTACATATTGATTAAAGGAAACTTTGAATGCTCTATTGATTTATTGAGATAATTGGATTGAATATCAGATACAATTAGGTTTTGACAAAGATAAATGTGTGTGTGTGTTGGGCAGGCAATTTCATTCTTTAATAAACTAAGCAGAGAAAATATGTAACTGACTTTTGAAGTAAAAGTTATGACCCAACATAATGAGTACAGAATGTACTTTAAAAGGCAATGGCACAGGATATTTGAAATCAGGCAGACCTATTCTAGAAAAATCTGAGGCATTTGGAAAAATGTCCTTAAATCTCCTAAATTCATTTTACTTCTACTTACATACCAGTAGCATCACAAAGAGGAAATCGGGACAGTAGTGGTTATAGAAGTTGACAATGAAACTGACTGCTCAGAGAAAATGATAGGAATCTTCCACCTACACCAGTACTGTGTCATTTTTCCATGAACTGGGCCCGCAGTGATTAAGTATGTGTAGCTGAGAATGCTTCCAAGGCATTGAGCAATGCATCTGGCGAAGATCCTCAACACTGTGGGGTTTGTTATCATGGTGCTGTGCCAGCACTAAGACATACTTAACTGCCTGAGTCATTAGGCAGGAGTGTCACTAGTGTTTGGCTTGCGCATCCGAAAGACCAAACAAACAAAGCTAAACAACCACCAGATGATCCCACATCTGAGTCTCAGGAGGCCTGAGGTTCTGACCCCAGCTCCCAACTAGTTGTGTGGTAAAATGCTAAGGATCAGCCCTATGCAAAAGAGGCATGACTGAGAACCAAATGACAAGAATTAAAGGCTTCCAGAAGCCTCTGTCTACCCACAACACACTGCTCAGACTTATGACAAATGATCTTAAATTAGCTGTAGAATAATGTCTATACATTCAAGCACTCCAAGAAGTCCTATTTTAAATACAAATAGATGACCTGGACTTAGTTACCCGTGAATACTGTGGTTCTCTGCTCACATCTGTAAGAACAAGCTAGCTTCTTTAACCTGTATATGAAGACAACAAGTCAAGTAGGTTGTGTTTTTTTGATGAGTGTACTCCTTATTCTGTGAGGCCCATAGTGGCCAGTTGATACATTAGAAACATATTCAATACTTCTCCCAACTCTAGAAGTTCAGCCAAGGAAGAAAGAAATTTCAAGGCAGGAGCAGTGAAAAACAGACATTCTTATACTCTGGTTTCTCTTTGGATCGTATAAATCTGTCACCTTTTACAAAACAGACATTCTTCTTTTGTTTTTTAATCTAGTTTTTTCATAAAAATTTTCCCTTTTTTTAAACTGTTGCCCTATCAAGAGTGATTTTGCACTTTCACCTTAACACCTTTAACAGTTCTCCTGTACTCCCTCGTGACAGTTTTAGGATCAAATAATCCCAGAACAATGGAAATTTGTGTTGCCTGTGACAGGAGAACCTAAACAGCATTTAGAAGTGACTGAGCAAAGCTCACATGGAGGCTGTCCTGGCTGGGCCCCTCTCCCAGTGCAGGGGCAACTGGCCACAAGCAGGCTGGGGCTTTGGAGAGCAACCTGAGGTGGAGGAGGGGGACATGTCAAAAACCCTAACCCAGGGTTCTCTAGAGACATCCTACCTGTCTACTACTGTGTTGGAGACCTCTGGCTTAAGAAAATTGATTTAAATATGATCAGAACATAAAGTGTTGGCTAAAGTACCTGCTTAGGCAGAGTGCAGGGACAGGTCTGATCCCTTGCATGCCATGCTGACCCCACCCCCCGGAGCAGGCTGAGACGGTGATTGAGGCTGGGAGTGGCGGTGCGTGCCTGTAATCCCAGCGCTTGAGAGGCTGAAAACAGGAGAATCACTACTAGTTCTGTGTAGTGAGACCCTGACCCAACCCAAATACATTAAACACACACACACACACACCACACACACACACACACACACACACACAGTGTTGGCTTATGCCAGCGAGAACACAGTCATTAGTAAAAACATCAAATGGAAAATTAATCTCCATGATATGAAATACACATTACCATCCTCCCTGCCACTTTTCTCTTTCTGCAAAGCTTCTTGTCCTATCAAATCTCTCAGATGCCTAACAATTTTTTCACAAGTGGAAATCAAGGCAAACTTCATTAATAAAAATAAACCAAAGAATCATTTCTTCACAGAAAGAAACTTTTGGATGCCTAGATTCCATTAACAACCAAAGGAGGAGGAAAAAGAGAAAGAAATGCAGAAGAGGAAGAGAAGGAAAAAAAGATTCCTTTTCCAGCTAGTCTCTTCTACAGGCATCCTTTTGGCTGCTGTGAAGGTTTGTCACATCCATTGCAGACCAGACACCTTCATCTTCTCTGCCTGGTGCCAAAGGTTGATGGCAGCTGGAGCAACATGGGGCCTGCTTGGAGCTCAGGAAAAGCCTCGAGCTGGTTCTCCAGCATGTTTTTCTCTTCAAAATGGTACCACAGAGCCACCCCTCTGACTGTACCACGAAGGTCTGGAAAGCACTGGAACACTACAGAGCCCTGTAAGGGCTTCCTTTGCCCTGCACCCTTGTCCTTGGCAGACACTCATAGTCCATTCGGCTCCATTGGCCTGGAGTTGGCTCCCGGCCCCAAACCCAGGGCACTGACTTGAGGAGTTCGATTTCTAAAATGCAGAAGGGAACAGGCAGGAAAGAGGTGAAAGGGCATGTGTGGCGCTGTGGGGGTGGGGGTCGGGGTGACGGTGGGGATGGGGGTGGGCAAAGGAGTGCAACTGCAGGTTAGAAACCGGGCGTGGTTGCTCCCGTGGCTGTTCTTCTTTATTCCCGTGCTGGAGGGCTCGTTCTGCCCTCCTCGAGTTCATCCTCCGCCCTTCTCCCCAGGAAGCTGACCTTCGTGGAGTTCATCAAGGAGACCTCCTGCGTTCTGACTTCAGGTGGGATCCGCTAACAGAAGGCCCAGGAGCTGCTGGGAAGGCCAGACGAATGGGGTTTTGGAGGCAGGGTTGGACTGCGTCCCTGTGCAGTGCTGCGCTCTCACCGGCTGGCTTCTCCCTGCTGCTCTGTGTCTCCTGATGGCTACACTCCTGTTTGGTGCCTCAGAACGCTGGGTGGTGAGGATGACCGCTGATCCTGGTTTCGCCAGCTTGGGGACCTTGCACTTATTAACTCGCTTAAATTGTGCCTATACCTCTTCAAACACTCCCTTTGTTAAACACTCCTCAGGTCTTTTGCGTTATTGTTTTATATCAACACTTGGACAGATAAACTCTGAAAACGTAAAAAATATTGCAAAGTGATAAAGATGGACAAATTAAAATTATAGTAATTCTAAATTTATTGATGGCAATATAATAGGCCCATACTTTGTCTCTAGACATTAATAAATAGAAAAAACAGTTAAAAAAAAAAAGAGTAAACTTAGTATCTAGTCTAGTCTGGAACTTACCCCACACTGGCCTGGCCTAGGTCATTAATTTAATTTTTATAGGACCTAGTTTTCTCATTTGCATAATGTACTCAATATACTTAACAGGACTGGTAGGACATTGAAATTATCATAGTCCTTTGAAAATAGGTTGTTTCATATTATCTATAGTAAAATCTCATGGATTTTTCTAAGCCTGTTAATATCAATTCATTTTAAGATTTTCCAAGCATCCCAGAAATATTCTCTACTTTCACATAATAATTAACTCAGACATATAGCATACCATCTATCCCATCACACTGTAGGTGAGTGTGTATACATTTATTACTTTAGTTAAATGACTGGAGCTCTTTACAAACTTTCCTGGGATGAAGCACAAACTTTGAATCACAAAAGCCTGAACAAATGTCCACTCAGTGGATGCATATGCTCTTCCTTTTATTTCCATCCCTTCCTCATATTTATATACTGCAGAGTCTTGCCTCCATCTTGGTTCACCTTGCCGTAGCAGGTTCTCTACTTCCTGGATTCACTTCTGCCTTCTAGAGGAAGTAGCCCTCCACGCCAAGGACGCCACACTAGTTGATCGAGGAACAGATTCCAAAGGCAACAACCAGGCAGATAGTCTGGTTTTGATCGATGAGATACTCCGATCAGAGTTATATCCTCAAAATTTGAACCATTTGGTACAGAGAATTTCATCAGTCAGAGAGCTTTGAATCAAGGAAGAATTAGAAGTCTGGACTTCAGGTGAGTAATTTTGAGACCACGACAGGCTAATAAAGAGAGGAAGAGGCAGAGTTGAAGAGGCAAGAGAGGTGAGGAGATGAGCAGAGAACTGAGAGGCTGCAGAGCCAAGGGCTAGGGAAATTATTTTCCCAGGGTTATGTTTCCTCTACCAGCCTGTGACGCTTCTCAGCAGCCTCCTATGTTCTTGGTACATGAGCAGGCATGGGTGAGCGCTATTTCTTGGCAACCCAGGGAGCTCCAGTGAGAAGATCCACTTGGAGCCACCTTTGGTGGCCCTGACATGGTTGCTGAGTATAGGAGAGTAAGCCTGGCCAGCTGTACACAGTTTTGCTTTTGGAGGTTTGTTGGGGTTGCCCTCATCTGTCAGCTGTGGCTTGTTGTGACTTCCCTTGTTTCTCTATCCATTTGCTCTCTTCTTATTCACAAAATGTCCACAGGTATTTATTTATTTGTTTGTTTGTTTATTTGCTTATTTTTGCAGAACTAGGGATTGAACTCAGACCCTTGCACTTGCCAGGGAAGTGCTTATTCCACTGAGCCATCTCCCCGGCCCTCGTCCATAGCTTTGATTGCATCTCATTTCTCTCATATTTTCTGGGTAGATGTCCCCTATGTTTTGCCTTCAAGTGTCATACCATTTTACTCTAGCCATTTTGCCCCAATAGTTTGTTCTTCCTTTTCTCTATAGGTTCTTTTGGGACACACAATTTGTGATCCCCTTAAAGACTCCAGAGAACAAAACACATTAAGAAAAACAAGTAAAGCATGAAGTTTTGTTTTGTTTATTTATTTATTTAGTGCAAAATCTCACTATGCAGCTCAGACTCATAGTGATCCTCCTGATTTCTGCCTCCCTAGTGCTGGGATTACAGGTGTACACCACCACACCCAGACTCAGAAGGAAGCTTTTAAGCAAGTAGTTGATGAAGGGCATCTCAGGCTTGGAGAATTCCAGTCTTCCTCTTGCCTCTTGGCTATGGACATATGGTCTGTGTTTCTCTGGGTCTCTTGTTTCTCAGTGATTTCTGTGGACCATGAGCACTCTGCACCAAGAAGATGAAGTTGATTTGCAATTCTGTAATGATGTGCCTCTGGGAACAGAAGAAAAAGAAAATTTAAACCATATCCTAAGGCAGTTGGAGAATCAGCTGAATTCCTCCAGTCCATGGAACCAACTGATGTTTTCCCAGTTTCTAGGATGGGAACATTTACATAGACAGTTCTAGAACTCACTATAACTGAATCAACTCTAAATTTCGCAGGGACCAGGAAAATAGTTCTGCAGTAGGGCACCTACTCAGCAAGTGTGAGGTCTGAGTTTGACTCCTGGTTCTGAAAAAAAATCCCAAACAAACAACCCCCCTCGAACTGTAGCTTTAACTTTCAATAGTGATTTGAGAAGTGCTCAAGAGGAGAAAAGAGAAACCTAAAAGAGGAAGAAGAACAAGAACAGTATTTAAAGTCTGGTGTGCTGCTGATATTACTGTGAAAGAAAGGTTTTCTTTAGCTACTACCTTATTTAGAAATAGGTTCAAGGGGGAAAATTACATAATTTGATTTAGATTAAGTGTCTGCATTCTGCCTTTAAGAACTTTATTCCAATGGATTTCATTTGATAATTTTCCATAAAAATAATAATAGATTCATTTCATGTTTGATTAATTATTAAACAAATGAAGCAAGATCCAGTTA
This sequence comes from Ctenomys sociabilis, assembly GCA_004027165.1. Classification (NCBI taxonomy): domain Eukaryota; kingdom Metazoa; phylum Chordata; class Mammalia; order Rodentia; family Ctenomyidae; genus Ctenomys; species Ctenomys sociabilis. Next base: position 26,097 of record PVKA01026758.1, read on the forward strand.
TAAAGCCCACGAAGAGATTTTACAAATATTGTAAGTTGCAGGCTTTTCTGGGAAAATTTGTTTTTATATTTTTATTTCTTCTCTTTTGGCTCCATAATGACCCTAATAAAAATGTTAGTACCAAAGAAATATTGACAGCGTGACCAACGAGTTGGCTCCACTTCCAAGGATCACAAATGATCTTCAGAGGGAGGGGAAAACCAAGAGTGGAAATCTCTACTTGGAGGCCCGCTGTTCCCTTTGTTTCCACCAGACTCCGTTCACCACCACACACCTGGTATCCGGATTGCCCGAATCAGTGCATGACTCTCCACTTCAAAGCAAGCAGATGCCCTTCAAAGCTGAGAGTGAAGATTATCACCTCCAGTGACAGAGGAGTTTGCTCTTTCCCTTAAAGTGAGATTTTAATCTTGGAAGTTTATGAAAATCCTTATTGCAAAAACAGTGAGTGGTAAAAGGCAGTTCAGGTCATGGTTTAAGACAGAAAAGAATATAGGCGTCTTAAACAAAAGGTAATGACAAACATACTTTGCTTGCTAGTCCCTGGCAAGTTATAAATCAAGCTCTGCGATCGCAAAGCTCAGGGGCAATCATGTGAGCCTTGGCAAGGACAACCTGGAATCACAGTCTGTGTGGATCACAAATTAAGCATGATACTGGGCTATTATTTACTCTCCCTAAGCTGCAGTCCTTTTATCTGTACAAAAAATGAGTAGAATACTATCATTTCTCATGGCCATTATGGAAATTAGAATACACAGTTTTAGAATATATATTTGTTTAAAAATGCCTCCTGCAATGACTGGCAACCTGGAAACTTAATCATCTGTTGGGAGACAAACTACCTCATACAGATCCCTGCTCACCTAAACTAGGCTTAGCTGCTTTCCTTACAGACTCTGCATCCTGGGTTGTCTTGTTTGTGTGAGCAGCTCCCACCCTTGTCTGCTGGAGGCCATCCTACAACACCCAAATCATAATGTGCTTTGAGTCTGGGCCAGTGGCCCAGCAAAGGGATGACTTGATTCACCTCAGGGGATCAGGCAAGTTCTGTGCTTTTCATTTCCAGTTTTCCTCTGTGTTTTGCTACTTTGCAGTTCATTTTATTCCCTCCTAGCCTGTCTCCTTTATTTTGTTCCCTCTTCTCCTTTCTACTTAATCTGTTTATTACCTTCCATTTCCTAATCATGCCTTGCAAGCCTAACAATAGTATAAGGACATCCCTGTTTTAAAGAAAAGCTAAGTATGGATATAAAAGAACCAAATTCTCCTCAGGGCTAAATGATAATCCTTCTTAGATAATAATAAAAGTTTCCACCTTTATTCTTCCTCCATAGCCACAATCTCTCTCCTTTTTGTTTTCTAATTAATGATCTTTTATTTCCAAAGATCAACATGCAAAAAAAATTTTTTTAAACACAACTCCTTAAAGAACTGTTGCGTTTACCCTATTTTATTTGTTCTGCAGCTTTAGACCTTTGATTGAAAATATGTAGCAACAGCTAAGGGAGAAGGAGAACATAAATACTGAGACACCAAGCTGGGCCATTTCAAGGAAGTCGTAATCTTGTTGGAAAGACAGCTGGTGGTAATTCCGAATGATATGTTTCCCAGTAGAAGTTAGAAGTCAAAAGTAGTGAAGGACTAGTGGATGGAAAGGCCAGTGAGTTATTATTTTTCTCTTTTAAGAAAAGTATCTTTTTCAAAGTCTCCTCTGAGATAGGTTTATGGCTTAGAAACCATATGTGAAGTGTGAACAGTCCTAGAGAAATGTTAGATAGTTTTGCAGCTGGCTGGGTAACTGGGCCCAAAGGGCATTAATGAATAGTCAGTCTAACCTGTGTAGATCTCTAGTGGTGGACCACAGGACTCTGAGGCTTTGGCTTGTTCATATTGTACATTAGTGGTTTAAAATAAAGCCATAGAATCCATACTTATAACCGTGTGTTGAACATGCACACCTGCCAGAAACAACTAATTCAAAAGAGGATGGATTCAGGATTTATAGTGATCTCACTTAGTTGAGATAGCGCATCAGAACAAATAAGATCTGATTTTAAAGACAGGGAGTTTTCACTTACGATTGCAGGACTGTATCCTTCCAGCAAATATTCTTTTTATTTATACTCTGTTCTATGAACTTTTCTTCTTGTAATGAAAGGGTATCAAACTAAGAAAACTGATAACATCAACTTCTCCAAAGGTCTACTTCCAGGGGAACTGTGGAACTAGTTGGAGAGCGGATAGAGAGGGAAGAGATTTGGGTTCCATGCCCTGGTCTGCATTCTCACCACAATAGAGGAAGGTTGAAAGTGACACAATCAGCCTGAAAAAGAGAAAAGGATGTGCAGTGGATGTCATACTTACCAATTCCACAGATAAGCTTGTTTCCAGTACAGGGGGAAATGAGTAAGAACCCAGTGTAAGCAAGTGTCTGCACTGACTTTTGGCTCCTGTGGTCACCAACTGTCTTAGTTACTTTTTACTGGTTGCTGAGACAAACACCTGACATTCAAAATGAAGGAAGAAAGGTTTATTTAGCTTACAGTTTGTGGAGGTTTCAGTTCATACTCCTCTGATGGCTGGCTCCAAGGCAAATGACAGTTCATGGCAGCAGAAAACAATGAAGAGCAGAGGAGCAGCAGCTGCAGTATCCATCAACCCTCTCTTCCTTCCATGCTGACTCAGAGGACAGGTGAAGTGGTGTGGCTGCAAAGATCGAGCTCCTCCTAAGAGGACTCTGCAGAAGCTGGGCAGCTGGAGCCTTCCTCAACTCCCTTACATACACTTTTTATGCTGAGTAACTCTGGGACAGCCCGAGGCACCCTCAGGTGGAACCAGTTGCACCCCAGGGCCAGCCTAATAGCACCCCAGGGCAGAACCATTGGCTCCCAAGGTTGGACCTGCCCACCTGCAGGGCTTGGAGGCATGCCTGGGACTGCACAGCCCATTCATTGTTGACACAGTGTATCAACTACCACAGCAACACAGTCTTGATGTCTCTTACTTACACTGTACTAAGCTGAGCACAGCCCCATACAAATGAAAACTCTTTTCCATTAGTCTCAGCGGAGTCTGAGGGTGGGTTCTCATACACCTATTATGTTCATGAGCCAGTCGCTGTGGCCAGCACACAGTGGTTGTCTGCAGGTCTTGTGCCCGCTCCTGGTTTGGATTATTTCTAATATCAGGTGATAAATTTCCATATAAAAGAGGACTCCTATGAGTACCAGTAGAGGGAAATGGTTACTAGACATGCAAACATGATGGATGTCCACCTAGTGTGGAGAGCTGCGTGTTGCCGCGCCCAACGTGGGGCTGGCTTCCGCTTTCCACCCTTTCGGGGGTGAGTGCTCTCCTCGCTGTTCATTGCCATATATGGTTAAGACAAAAGGCACTAGTGTGCTTCCGCATAGATGGACCTATCATCAAAGGCCAAGTGTCAAACTGGGATTGGGTCCCTGGGGGTATTTAGGAGACAGCCCGCTTGTGCTCAGGGGAGAAGAAGAAGCAAGATTGTTCAAGGGTCCTGAATAAACTGCCGATGGAAGAGCTGGTTGTCGCGTCATCCTTGCTGGCGAGGTAGTGCGCGACAACCTAGGAAGTAATACTCCTGTTTTATACTACTTCAAATTGGATGTGGCACAGTTAGAGATGAGAAAACAGAAGGGTGTGTGGCTCCTTTGTCAAAACTTGTGAAGAGGTCTTTACCACCTTAGACCCACCTCACAACATGGTTTTCCTCTATAAAAGTTCCTGGAAGAGATAGCTTCCCGGGGAACTACCCACTTGGGCCCCTCCTGTCCCTCTCTTGGACAGGAGCTTTCTTTCCCTCAATAAATCTATTCTGCTCATAACCTCCGTTAGCTTCTAAAATTCATTCTTCGGTTTTAGAGAACACAAACTCATACAGGTCAGGTCCAGAGATCATTTTTCCCTATGTCATTTGGAGGTTCAGCTTATCATTTGGAGGTCACCCACCTGAGATCACTTTTTCTGCATGTATCAGAAGGACCACATTGATGTTGGATTCCAGATGATTTGTGCTGTGGTTTGGCCAAAAGACTATCTGAATTTTGCTCATGTCCAGAGACTTTGCCTAAGACTGAGTTTAAGCATGGCAGACAGATTAATCTTTCAAAAGATATTTCAAAGCAGCCAAATATTGGGGCGGTCATATGGCTGTTATTAGGGGCTTTTAGTCTAGTCAGATTTATGTTGAGAATGAAGAGCAAGGAGCCCAGCAGGATGGTCCACAATGTTGTGAGTTTGACCATAAAGGAAGCATCAAGAAAGCTGTGAACTGCAAAGATGGAGCTGAGAGGATCTCCATTATGGAAAAGAAACTGGAGAATGGAAAGGATGGCCTGAGGGCATCACAGGAGGAGACAAGTCTCCACCCTTTTCAGCCTCAGAACTGTGAAGGTCAAGGACTTTGCCTTAAGAAGAAAGCTGCAGAGCCCCATACTTCAGAATGGTGCTGGCATGGAGATTTTGTTCCTGGGATCAGGGTCCATGTGCTCAGCCACCCAGGCACTCAACCCCTACAGCCAAGAGAAAGGAAAACCTGGCTACTGTTCCAGCTGGCAGCAGACCTCAGCCTCATCCACATGGTAATGGTTTTAGGCGCATGCAGAATGCAGGAGTTTGGAGGTTAAGAAGGCTTCCACATCGATTTCAGAAGGCCTGGGAGGCCAGGCAGTGTGCCCCTGAGAGGGCTGTGTGCGAAGCTGAGAAAGAAGCCTATTCAGTGGAAACCCCAGAAGTTTGTAAAATCCAGGAACAAGGATCATCTAAGGGAAGCTGCAAGGAAGGAGCAAAGCAGGCCTGAGAAAGAAGCCATGGGAGCTACAACCACCAGAAGGGCCATAGGGTTGGAGCCATGTGAGGCCTTTGGAGCTCACAACTCAGTGCAGACTGCTTTGGATGTTCCAGTTGGAACTATGGGATTTAATGTTTTCCCTTCTGGATTTTGGCCTTGTGTTGGTCAGTGTTTTGTATTCCCCTGTCGTTTGCGACTTTTGGACTGGTAATGTTTATCTTGTGCCTTTTAATGTTGGATATGTTAATTTTTCTTTTGTACAGGAATTCACAGCTAAGAGTTTGCCTTAGATCTTGGAGGAGACTTGGAACTTGACTTTTTAGCCATGCTGAAACTGTTGGGACTTCGGCAACTCTTAGAGATGGGCTAAAATGTCTTTTACACAAAAGGATGTGCATGAGACTTTGGGAGTCCAGGGGTGGAATGTTATGGTTTGTGTCTAGTTGTCCCCCCAAAACCTCATGTAGTCATGGGGTGGGGACTTCTAGAGTTTGTGATTAACTCATGATCCACTGGGATTATGTATGATC
>PVKA01026759.1:0-31335 GCA_004027165.1 Ctenomys sociabilis
AAAAAAAAAAAAAAAAAAAAAAAAAAAGAAGAAAGGAAGAGCTGTAACAAGTCCCACCCCCAGACTCCCATCCTGCTTACACCATGAGAAATCCCACTCCTGACTCTGCTTTCTACCTTCTTTTAGACAGGTGGGTCCAGAGGGTACCTAAAGAAGGTAGAACACAGCAAGCAGCTACATCCAAACACTCAAGACAGACACAAGCAACCAGAGGAAGCTTCTAGAAAGACAAGGGTGGTTGCATCCTGCCAGGGTAGTCCTTCCCTGTGGGGTGTGCAGTTATGCCCATCAAGGGGTGCACAGGGCACCTGAGATAATGTCTTCTGGAGGTTTCAAAAGTGCTCTTTCTGGCAACACAGATTTTTGTCAAAAGAACTATTGCACTGAAGCCTGGCATATGAAGCAGGCTGGTACCCTGGTAGCCTGTCCTCCTGCTCCCTTGAGACCACAGACATGGCTCACTGCTTATTTAACTGGCAAGGGAGGAAACTGAGACTTTGGCCTCAATGGGTCCAAGGACAGGTGACAAGCTGAATTACAATGGCCCACTTCTTGGTCACAACACTGGCTCTCGAGCCACTTCAAGTCAACCCTATGCAGGGTGGGTAGCTCTGGGATTCCTAGAACTCTCCACCCCCAACAACCCCATGGCTTAGGCACCAGGCCTCCTGCCTTTCAAATTCCTCAAACCACATAGTAGGACACACCCTCCCCACCCCCGGCGCTCTGCCAACCAACAGGTTGAACTCTGCCTGCTGCGCACCTGGGCATGGTCTTTCTCTCTCCCTGGGAGCCACAGACACAGAAGACAGACAGACTGGGGAAGGAGGAAAGGAGGCGGGTGCACACAGATGGCTGGGGGATGGGGAGACAGAACGGATATCTGGATACCTGTGGGCCAGGACCCATGGGCCCCATGCCTCGGGGAGGGTTCATCCTCTGCATTGATCCTCCCATGTTGGGGTGGCCTGGGGAAAAAGAAAGCAATGGAAGCTGTGGGCTGGCAGAAGCAGGGAAAGGAGGTGCCCTCCCAAGGCCCCAGCCACCTGCCTCATCCTCTCTACCTTGTTGTCGTGTGGGATCCATAGAATTGGGCAGCAATGGCTGTGTCCCAGGTACTCCTCCTGGCGGCTGAAAGAGATGAAAGACACAAGCTGAGCAGCTGCTCTCTAGAGCTGGTGGCTGGAGGCAAGAGGCTTCTACCTACCCCACTAGGCTGTCAAGCACCACTCAGGGCCTCCTAAGACCATTCCTGCCACCTGGGGGCAACTGCCCAGCCCAGGGCAGCCAGCCCTGCGAGCACTGCGAGAACTGCAGCATCAGGTAGGGAATGGGTGGGAGGTGTGCAGTGGTGGATGGGAGCCACGCTGCCCCAGTGCTGCTAGGTGCACCTGCCCGTGCCCTACGAGGAGCGTTCTAGAAGCCACACTCCGGCTGCACTGCCCATCCCCAGTGCCACTCCAACACAGCAGTCCCTCCTCACCTCCTGAACCTTGGTGCTGAAGCTCAACCTCTCCCATCTCCCTTTTGGCTTACAGAGATGTAGCACATTTTCATTCTCCATTCAAAGCTTGGGGGCTGAGAGACCTGCTGCTAAGACCCTACCAACAACACAGCCTTCTAAAGGGGACAAGGCAAGGAGGCCTTCAAGGTTCAGAGGGCCAGGTGTCCACAGACCCTGGGCCATGCATCAGCAGAGCCAGGACAAACACCCTGGCCTCCCTGCCCTGAGGAAACAAGGAGGCCTTGGGCAGCAGGGTGGGGGCTGCTGAAGGAACCTCTCCTTGAGAGCTACAGGTGCCAATGTGACTGCTGCTGAGAGGGTGGGATGGGGCACTGTGGGCCCTAGGGGGAGCACTGGACATAAATGCAGTGAAAACCTATCAGAGCAGTTCACTTCTGGTGGAACTAACTTCAGCTATAATTTGAAAAAATATAGTAGAACCTGAGCAAAGAAAGCGTCTAGGACCCCATGCCGTGGGACCAGGTGCAAGGAAGGAGCAAGCTGCTGGCTGCTGACCTCTGTGCCCGGCTGAGCAGGGAACTCATCTGCCCGGAGCCCAGCAGCGACCTCCAAGCAGGCTTGGAACAAGGTTGTGGGAAGCCAACAGACAAACCCTCATTACTCTCTGGGCTTCAGAGAGGAGGGGTGTGGCTGGGACAGCAAGGACATGAGGAGGCCCCTCGAGCCTCACAGCCCACCTGCCCAGGTACCTAGAACTATCCTTCTGAGCACTGGGCTCCAGCTGGCCCTATTGCTCACTCTCCATCTCCAGGCCCCAGCTCTGAATTACCTGGCTAGTTTGCGCCTATCCACCAGGGTTGGAGGCTCTACTGAGCCCAGCACAAGACTCTGAGAGGCCCCGAGAAGGCCACCTCTGAGGCTGTCAGGGTGGGGCACTTCCAAGTCCTGACATACCTAGAGCAGGAACACCCTATCCAGCCCAACAGAGTCACTGTGGGGTCAGACAGCCATGCCCTCTACAGGTGGTGTCACAGTGACACTGGATCTCTGGTTTCCCCTCCACCCGCCTGCCAGAGGAAAGTGTGTCTATCCATAGGCCTGGAGTGACCGAGAGTCACTTCTCTCCCTGGGTTGACCCTGAGATAGGGATGGGACACTCTGGCCTTCACTATAAAGGAAAGAAGGTGTGCAATCAGCAAGGTCAGATTCACATGGGGAAGGCTGAAGACCTCACTCAACACAGGGGCTCCTAGCTGGCTCTGGCGCTGCCCCCTGGGCTCCCTCAGGGGACCTGGGTCAGCTACCTCTCCTGTAGCTCTGTGTGGCCAGGCACAGCAATGCCACCTGCCCCCATAGCCCTCTCACCTGCCCACCAATGGAGCTCTGCAAAGAGGGGAAGGGATGTCCTGCCACCCAGATTCTAGTCCTTCTACTCTCAAACCTGACTCAACTCCACTTTTTAGGATCTGCAGCCACCCTAGCTGAAAAAGAGGAGCACTCTATCTACAGCTCCATGTCTCTGGTGGGGAGCCTAGCCTCGAAGGCCTGAGGGACAATTCAGCAGCTACCAGCATCTGGGTCCCCAATGCCCTGCTTACTTTCCAGATGGCCCAGGATGTGGGCTGCATGAGGCTGAGCAAGTCCCCCACCTCTGCTCTTCTACCTGTTGCAGGAGAGCTAACTTTGGGGGCTCCACCTGAGGCACTCTCCATAACATCCCAAGGGCAATTCAGTGAAGGGGACATACTTGTCTTTGTGAAACCAAGATGCATGGAGTTTGGGGTAAGCTGGAAAACTGGTATGGCTCTCTAAAAGAGCCTGCAGCCAGACTGGGAAAACTATTCGTAATGCAAGCTACAGATCTACTCATGCCTAAGTGCTGCACAGAAACTCTGAGAAGGACCATCGTGAGCGTAGCAAGTGTTTACTGTCTCCCTAGGGTGGTGGCTGGTTCGGGTCAAGGACAATCCCCAGCAGGCAGAAAGACAGTCATTCCTAGGGCCTGGTCATGCAATGGCAGAGGAGGCCACTTGGTGACAGAGGGAGAACAGGAGTTGGGAGAATCAAGTTTCCAACTATGAGACCTGGGTAGCTGGGCAGGGTGCAGCGGAGCCCACACTAGGCTTGGGAGCTGGGGCCTCATTCACACCAGGAGCTTTCGTCTTTCATCTGTGATGGGTCCAAGGATTTGGTGATGCTCGGAATCAAAACCAAGACCTTGTGCATACAAGGCAAGAGCTCTAACACTGAGTCACATCCCGGGCATCCAAGGAGCCCTTCTTGCTCAAAATGCTGGCAAATCTGTTCTTTGTATGTCAAAGAAAACAGGAAATAAAGGATTCTGGGAAATAAAACATAAATGCGGAAGCCTGATCGTTTTACACTGGTGGTAGTGGTGGGGTGTTTGTCACTCGAGGTCCTCACTGCACACAGCCCCTGAACCATGGGAGGAGAGAGAGAGAGAGAGAGAGAGAGAGAGAGAGAGAGAGAGAGAGCACCACCCAGACACCAATCTAACTGGTGACTAAACTCCTACTTCCAAAGGCAGCAAGGGCTCAGTGTGCTAGTGTTGCTGATGGACTTTTGAAGGGCTTTTGCGAAGACACTGAAAGAACTATTAAAAATTATTTGGCACAAAAAGGTATTCCCCAGGTGTTGCTTCTATCTTTCTTCACCTTGACTTCTCTGGCTCGCCTACTGCCCTGGGGGCTACACGGTGGAGGGTGGCATGGGGACCCATTTCCCCAGATTGCCTAGAACTGCCACCCTCACAGGGCACAGTAAGGCCCACAGCCTCAGGCTGAAAAGCCCTCTTCCTAAGCAGGCAGCTTTCCTAATTACACGAACAGATCCTGCCTTATTTGAAGTTGGGTCTGGGAAGCAGGCAGACATTCCTTAAAAACTCACAAATGCCCTGCTCCACTGCAGCCAGGATCCTGATCTAAGCATTCCTATGGGCCATTTCTCCCCCTAATAGCAGGATTATATTTACCAGCCTTGGCAATTCTCAAAAGCTTCCAGGAAAAAATGCACGTTGTCAATTAACTTCATTAAGGAAGAAGACCCTCTTCCAAGAAAGGGCTGAAAAGGAGGGGCAGCGGCATTACCACCTTCTCGAGGAGCACAGAGATCCTGCGATCCTACCCAGACTGCAGTTGCCACTGCCCTCTGAACCCCAAAATGGGCTGCCCGAGGCACACCAGGGCAAGCAGGCCAAACTATGGGTGCAGAGTAGGTCTACCCCCCCAATTAAAGAAAAAGGCCCTCCATCCCTCCATCCATCCCCCAAATCTTGATTTGAGTCAAAATCCACCCTAGGGCCACAGATGGCTGGATGAGAGGAGAGAGAACATGAAAAGGTACAGTACCTGGTTTCCCATTCTGATCGGGGGCCTGGGGCCGCCTGCGTATCGCGGTGACATAAAAGGCTGTAATTACAGGGAATTAGTTCAATGACAGCCTGTGCTCCTGCACAGTGACAAACACAAATGCTCTCTGCTCCACTGAGTCCAGTTTGTTACAACTAACCATCTCTCAGGAGCCTCTTCCCTCTGGACAGAACTTCCCAGGGCAGGGACTCCCCACAACAACTGCATCTCCCCACGCCGCACTGGTCTGAGGAGATCTACTAGGTGATGGGACAGCAGCTGGGAATTTGGAGGTCGCAAAAGAGCAGTTAAACCAGCACAGGGCAAGGAAGGCCATCTCTGCTTTCCATAAGGGCAATTGAAAGAGTAAGAACGGGGATGCGTCTTCAGGGTCTGCACACAGAGCTGGACACGCGTGCACACTCACGCACATACACGTGCACACACAGAAACCGCCGACATGGAGGCGCGGGACGGGGAGCAAGGCTTGGAGGGAAATGCGATGAGGCTGGTTTGGGGCAGGGAGGGGCTCCCTAATTGATGCAGGAGAATGGGCCAGAAAGCTTTCTCAGCAGCAAGAGCACACAAAGAAAAAGGCTCAGGATGCAGCCTCAGTTACAAACGAATGATTAACCAAACTCAAAAACCAAACCAAAAGTGAGAGAGGAAAAAACAAAAACGCAAAGGCCACTGACAAGGTCACAGAAACTTTTGTTTGTTTGTTTGTTTGTTTTCTCTTGGTTTCATATCCAAGCTGGGTGTGATGGCAAAGGAACAGAGACTATCTTCAGGGGGAATTTTTTTTCTTTTCTTCAATTACATTTGTCTGTAAAGACTGAAAGGCAAGGGCTGGAGCACGTTTTGATTTTTGTTTTTCCTCTGCTGGCTCTCTCCTTCCTCCTGCCCCACGCCCCCCGCGGGCGGGCAGGCGGGCGAGCTGGTGCGTTTACCTGACTGTGGGGTCCCATCATGCTGCTGGGATTGTGAGGTGGAGGCTGTGCGTGCGGCGAGGGCTGTGACCCCGGAGGACCCTGTGAGGCCAGACAGTAGAGGCAGGTTATAGATCACAGCACATGGAGAAGCGCAGAAGCTTAAAAGAACAAAAATTAAACCAAAACGCAAGGTGGCAGTGGGCGTGCAGGTGGGGCTCTGGCTGGCAGAGGGGGCGGAGCTGTCGCTTAGGTCCCCACGACGCAAGGTGTGGATGGCGGGCAGGGAGGAGGCTGACCAGAACACTCATAGGAGATTTGGAAGAACAAAGTCAAATGAAGCACCTTCATCAAAGCACAGAGGAAGGAGGCTGCACAAACAGATCTATCATCTGAGTCGAGTTTGCCATGTTAAATACATTGGCTGAGGTGGGCCCCAGGTAGACAGAGAGGCTCACAGCAGCCACCTGTGCCTGAGGTGCCTGTGGGGAAGAAGTGGGATGGCCCCCGCCCTTGAGGAGCTCACAGTCTGGGGACAGAGTCCTGGTGATTTGGGGAACTTGAGGATAAAGGGCATGGGCAATAGGCACCAATGCAGGAATAAAGACAGAGGCAGGAGGAGCAGCCTGGCACCAGGCTGAAGCAGCAGGGAACCAGAGGTTCTGACTGAAGGTCCACTTGGTACAGGCAACCAGGGAGGGGTCTGCGGTTCATGAATTCCCCTGTATTCAAATGGTCCTAATGGAGGTGCGAGGCTCTTAATCCCAACATAAGGAGGAAACTGAGCCTCAGGGGTTAAAGAGCATGCCCATGGCCACAGGACTGTTACATAGCAGAGCCAGGACACGGCCTTGAGACCACACCCAGCCTTCTCGCCCAAGGTCAGGCTGGGCGTCAGGCTCAGAGCCCTCCAACTGCTGGATGTGTCTGTGGGTAGAGGGGCCCACAGCTTCCCCTGGGTCATGGTGAGCCACCTGCAGCTCTGGGCTGACCTAGGCTACAGGGAACCAACCAGCTGCTGCAGGGATGAGAGGGATTCACTTAAAACTACAGGGTTGGTGAAACCCATTTGTGGGTAGCGAAATCAATTAAGTGGGTTACAACCATTATTTTTCCACAAGCTGAAACATTAAAAATAAAATTATAGAGCTTTATGTGTTTTAAGACAGGATATCTTCCATGAACCCTTATTTTAACATATACATTGGATGTAGAGATATACACAAAATTTTCCTATTGTGAGTCATGGTGAAACACGTGGAGAAGCTTAGCATCTCCACCAGGCCACTTGGACCGAAGTGTGCTGTTTGGTTCCCCTGCCCCAAGTGCCCCTCTCCACTGTGGACTCTGCTGTTAGCCTTGAAGTCACTTCTTGAGAAAACTTCAAAACCACATGGAGATGAGGCATGGCTAAACTTCTAAACAGTGAGGGCACTGCAGAAATACAGTATACTCAGTTTTCTCCTCCAAAACCAGGCTACCAGCTATGCTAGCTGGCAGCTGGGGTGGGGGGTGGGAGGGGGGACACAGCCTGAGCTGGAGGCATGGAGGAAAGGGCACGGAGACAGTGCCGTACTGAGCAGGGCGTGGAAGGCTGTGTGGGGGTCTCAGGGTAACTCAGACAGACCCAGGGGCTTCCCAGCTCCAAGAGGGGCTGCTCGCTTCCGGAAAGCTCGAGGAGCAGATGCTCCCCTACCTGCCACGCTACTAATTTCAACAAGTGTGTGTCTTTCTAGCGGCTGCCAGCAACGGCATGGTTTGTTACCATGAGCAATTTTCTTAATTAACAGACATTAATTAGCCATTTAGCAATTTTGCAAGCATTTGTTTAGCGGCTTTCCTAAACATGAATACCACTGTGATAATGGCACTGATTAGAGGGTCCCCTAATTAACAGTACAGGGAAGGAAAATTGAAATCACATAAATTAAAAAGGGAGGGGAAGTTAATGAAGGCGGGACATATTTGCACCTGCAAGTCTTTTGTACCATGAAACTTGGGTGTAATGTAAACAAAACAAGATAATTTGAAGCCAACCCCCCAAAAAAAGAAAATTAAAAGAGGAGGAGAGTTCAAGGGTGAGGTCCAGTTGCCAAGAGGGGCAAAAGGCTTTTCTGCTGGCTTCTCAGCCCTTGGCAACAAGGGAGCGCCTCCTCCCTCACCATCCCTATCTCGCTCCCGAAAGGCCTGCAGTGTCTTTCAGAGTGAGCAGCTGGCACTGGGCAGGCCCTCACCTGTGTGCCTTATGGCTGGGAGGTCACAGAAGACCTAAGGCAGCAGCCGAAGACACCAGGGACACATGGGGGCCTCCAGAGATCAGTCTTCACACAGGCTCAACACTCAGACTTGGTCTGAGCAACCTCCTGGATGCTCCCAAGCTGAGGGCAGAGAGGTGTCTGCCCCATCTCTGCAGCCCTCCAAACACTCACTCAGAGGGCAGAGGGCATGGCAAGCTTGCCTTCAATGTCTCAGCACAAACCCATAGGGCAAGGATATCAGTGAGGTGCCAGCCCAGGGTACCTTGTCAAGGGCTGCCTGACAGTGAACAAACACGCTGCTGAGCCTGAGGAGAGAGCGGCAGCTTCAAGGTCTCCCCACGGGCTTGGAGTGATGGTTCAGAACATGGAACACCAGGGCACCTGGACCCAGCCGGCCACTCAACTCAGAGAAAACCTCACCACAGCTCAACCTGGGCCTGCCGCCCCGGTCAAGTCCTGACCAGGCTCTCCTGGAAGCCAGCTCTTCAGGCCAGGCGCCAAGCCATCTCTCTGTGGATCACCCACACCTCCTGTGCTCCCACCATCCCTGCTCAGCCTGGCACTCTCTAGGCCTGCGATTGCCTGCCCTGAATGCTCTGCATACCCTCAGGATCAGAGAATGGGGGCCGTGTTCAGGAGAAACTGTGTTCTGCGAAGAAGTGACAGGCTTAACACCATGCCCATGAGGGGCAAGGGCTCTACTGCTCTTCTTTCATTAGGCCACAAGAAGCCCACCTCGTCTTCCCTCCCAGGCAGCATTCTCAACAAGAGACCTTCAGGTGGGCTTAGAGCAAGTGGACCTTCCAGTATTCTCAATTCACTACCCATGGGGGCAAAAAAGAAGGAAAAAAGAAGGAAATGAACCTGTGCTGGGATGAGAGCCTCTGTCATCTACAAGTCCAGCCATGTGGGGCAGGCAGGGGAAGATCAAGGAGGAAGGAGCTCCAAGGCTGCTAACTTGGACCTGTTTTCCCATGCAGGACACACAGTGGGCCTGCTTACGAGTCCTGTTGCTGAAAGCTTTTGAGGGCTCCCACACAAGGGAGTCTGCAAGCCCCCATGGCCAGGTCCAGCCACTGGGTCGGGCTCCCTGGCTCATGCTTGGAGGCTGGCTTTCTGTCACTGGTGCTGTTTGACATTGGGCCAGGTCAGGGTTACAAGCTGCCTTGCCACATTCTTAGGGGGATCCCCAGCTGCCCAGCAGTCCCCTAAATGTTCACTGTGTGACTTCTTTATCTATAGAGAAAAGAGAGACTTAGCAGAGAGGTGGGGCTTGTCCAAGGCCTCAAAGAACTAATTAGCTGGCAGCTGATCGAGGTGCCCTAGCTCTAGCCAGGCCAACTCCACGACATCAGGTTGTCATCCACTTCTATTTCATAAAAAGAAAAGCCAGGAAAGAAGTGGGTTTAGAACATGGCTCTACCTGGTCTTCTCATCACAGAAATAGCCAGTTACAGTAACCACAAGGGTAGGTGGGGTCCCTGTCCTTGCCAGTTCTCTCAGCGCTGGCTTCCTCCCAATAAGGGCCAAGGATCACTTCATTTTATGGCCAAGGAACTGGTTTCACGAAGTGAGGCTGCTCATTAGGACTGTGGAGTTACCAAACGGAGGAGCTAGACTTCAGGGGTCCTGTGGTAGTATATGAGCCTGTGAGCACCAACTTTATGTCCTGTGTTGGTGTGTGGAGAATCAAGAGCCTGCAGCCCTGGAGGGCACATCAAGATGCGGGGGCTGGGCTACATAAGGTCCCATGTAGGGCACCAGACTCTTTTTGACCCTGCAGAGCTCCCAGGCCAGATAGGGAAAATGATGCACATCTGAGGCTGAGCAAGCTGGCGTGCTGGTGTAACCTGCTAGGGACTTCAGGAGGAACCACCCACCCCCTGCTTCCCAGACAGGTAAACTGAGGACCTAAACAGCTAGACTGTAGGCCCCACCGCTTCTTCAGCCACCAGGGAGCTTATGTGAGAGCCAAGGTTCCCAACTGTGCAGAACACTTCCCACTGTACCACACTGGCTCTGCATGGTGGTGGCAGAGAACCTCGTTCCTAGAGGGGACCCTAATACAGGGAAATCTCTGCTACTGAATCTTGGAAAAAAGGTAGAAAATGTACCCGCTTCCTATGCCGCTGTCACATTGGTCTGGACTGTTAATGGACTTGCCACTTGGTCTCAGCCAGTCCCAAGACTCTGACTGGGGATACCTGACATCCATATTTCCTTTTTTATCCTTTTTCCTATAATTTCAGCATTGAGGAGTGTTACAACCAGCTGCTTCTGAGAGCCACTTAGTCAGTGCCCAGGAGGCACTGCTGTGGGTGTGTTCGAGGCAAATGCTTGGCTATTTCACAAAACCCATCATATGGACACCCACAGTTTAGCAAAAGGTCTTTATGGGCATTGCCACAGCGGAGGACAAAGTTCCCACAGTGATGGACTGGAGGTCTCTGCGGAAAGGTGCTGCAGTTCTGTCTGTGGAAGCCTACCCTCCTGGCACCTCCTGCATCCCCACTGCAACCACGCTTGAGAGATGGGCTGTGGTAGGGAGAGCAGGTCTTCACAGTAAGGTGACACAGGTCTGGGACCACACCCACCTCTTCCAGCACTTTTGTGTGGTGAATTCAGCTTCCAAGGATGCTGAGCTAGGCTTCCTGAGGGAATCAGAAGCTGGCTACAGACTGCTCAGGGGTGTGAGCTAGTGTGAGCAGAACAAGAAGTCCAAGATCTATGTTACCAAGAGCCAGGAAAGTGTGCTGGAGGCTACACCACTACTGTCCAGGCTAAATCTGCCTTTCATCCTCACAGAAGCCACTGGGAGAAGAGGGCTTGAAAGTTTGAGGTTGCTGAGAGAGAAATCACCCCACATATCCTTCACTACTGCTGACCCCTGTGGACATGGCCCCCACCAGTCGGAGGACCTAAAGGGGTGGGTACACCGACCAACACCAGGATGAGGAAGGCTTGTGGTGCTAGTGGCCAGCCTGGGCTGCCTGTCAGATGTGAACGTAAAATAACAGTGACTATACACATGGCAAAAGGCACACAGCAGACAATCAGATTTGTTCCTTGGCTGCAAGTACCACAAGCCAGAAAAACTCTGACCCCACTCTGAAGGGGCCAGGTGGGTCCATAGGCCATGGATATCCTGCATCTGCCAGCACGTCTGCCTCTTTTTCAGGCTTTGGAGAATACAGGCTGGCCACCAGTGGAATGGTGGACGACGGCACATGGATTTTACATGCAGCTCATCGCAGGCTGTGGTTTCTTCCTTCGAGCTCAGCAGGATTTTGGAGAGGTGTCTTTCAACCTTGCTTCCCTCCATCCCCTGGAAAAAAGACTCCATGTACGCAGCCGGTAAGGTACAGGCTTGAAGGCAGAGGGAGGAGTCTGGTGAGCAATGTGAGTCTGAGCCGGGAATGGTCTCCACGAAGCCCAGCACTGCAACCCTCCAGGGGCACAAGACAAGGGAAGTAGTCTACAGGCCCTGCAAGTGGCAGTAGACCATCTTCCTGGGACAGCAGGGAAGCGGCAGTTAAGAGACAGCAGGATGTACATCTCTCTTTTGGGATTACTGTCCATCCACACAAATGTCAGCAGGATCTCACATCACTGAGCCTCCTTGTGAAAGTTTAGCAAAGGTTCACTGCCCTCCTCGCGAGCTAAGACACGGTGGACCTCACCTCCCATCCCATCCATCTCTAAGAAGCCAGAACAGGAGCTGGGATAGAGCTCAGCAGTTCAGCACCTGCCTGACAAGTGTGAGGTCCTGAGTTTGATTCTCATTACAGAGAGAGTGAGAGTGACAAACCAGGACAGTGCTGGGCAAATGGTGGGGACTCGAGGCCCCAGTGTTGATCTGGCTTCCCCAGCCAGGTGCCAGAAGACATGCACAGGATACACTCAGCCAAGGTTTTGCTCAACGATTATTGGCCACACCTGCCCCATAGAGACGCAGTATCAGCAGCCAACAGTTTTCAAAACAAAGTGAGGAAACACGCAAGTGAAAACCCAGCGAAGCCAGGCCCAGTGGCATACTCCGGCCACTAGGGATGTGGAGGAAGGAGGACCCCAAGTTTAAGACCAACCTGGGCAACTTAGCAAGACCTGTCTCATATAAAACCATGAATTAAAAGGGGTGGAGACTGCAGATGCAGCTCAAGAGGCAGGTCACCCCGGGTTGAATCCCCAGAACTTGGAGTTCCTCCACACACCGCTTTACCCTCTCCCTGTGACTATGCCATTACACAAGGAGGAAGCCTGAGCCTCACGGATGTGTACTCACTGGCTCAGGCCCACACCTGCCCCAGCCCTGCAATGCAAAGCCAGAATAGGGGCTGGGGTGGTGGCGGCAGCACAAGGTCCCCAAGGGTGTGGCCACCATGCTGGCTATAGTACACTCAGGGTTGAGTCTAGCCTGCCAGCTGTTGTTATAAATAAAGATTTATTGGAACACATCACAGGCTTTACTGGGACACAGCCATATTCACCTGTGACCTGTGCACTGCCTACAGCTCCCTTCTGGGCCTGGATGGCGCACAAAACCTGCAAAATTAGCTGGCTCTTCACAGAGAAGAGTCTATCCATCTCTTAAGCCAGGCAACAGCTCTAAGTCTGAAAATGGGAAAACTGGGATCTTTCTTAATTCTTAAGGAGAAACATACCAGTATTATTCCCACCTCCTGGTTTCAATCTCATGTCTTCTAAGACAAATGAAAATTTAAAAAGCCCTTGTCATCAAAGAGAAAACTCAAGTCTGGTGATGTCAAGGCCTCAACAGCCGAGACTCACTAGTCGAGGACGAATGGAGTGAGCAGAGGACTGGGGCCAGCAGCACTGCATCTCTTCTGCCTTAAAGCCACACCCGGGCCTGGTCCACTTGCCTCCTACCACAGCATGCTAGGCTGGCCCTCCCCCCAATTTCATCCTTGTCGTAATGCTGGGAACTTGGGGGGCTTGACACTCAGCCTTGACTTCCTTCAGCAGGTTCAAACTGTTGGGGCCCTTCCTATGGAGTGAACACAGTGTCTGGGAGTGACAGCCAGGAAAGAGCACAAACCTAAATGGCTGGGGCTAGGATGGGCAGAGGAGAAATCAGAATTAGGGACTTTTGGGACCACTAACCCAGGGCCCTCTCTGCTTGAGACTGGATATGTGTGCCTGCTGTGTCTATACAACTGGTTCCCTTTTCAGAGACAAGAAACAAACAACAACAAAACACAAAACACACAAACACACACACACACACACAACATTAAGAACCAAGTGGCTGAACACCCACTTGTATCTGGCAGTCAGTCTATCTGGCCACTGGGGGCCAATTCCCTTGGCCAAGTACGTGCTGAGCCCAGGAGACACGTGGATACGCAGCATTCTGCCCTCCCTCAACAGTCCTAGGCCTGCCTGTTGGAGACCAGGACGTGCCTAATACCACAGACCACTCTAACAGAAGCAGGGACAAGGAACACAGCAGCATCGTAACATGGTCACATTTAGGCAGGGGCCTGAGGGATGAAGACCTGTACTTAAGACATGGCTCCCTCTATGCTGCAGAAGAGATGTGCTTTGGTCACAGACCCCTGGTCCTTGTCAGATCCTTAGAATGCAGACATGGCAGAGAGGGTGGACAGAGGATGGAGTACATGTGGCCCCAAAGCAGGAGGGGATGTGGCTCTGGAGGACCTTACATACAAGGTGGTGGCCTCAATCCAGCCGAGAAAGGAGCATTAACCTGTGAGAGCTCATGGAAAGAAGAGGCAATCAGACCCATGTCTCACGAATTGCACATCCATCTGGTACCCTCCTAAAGGTGTTTCCATGCTGCCACTCAAGTTAGAAACCAAGACTTGATGGCTACAGGAACACAGTGTATCAGTGATACAGTTGTATCAGGTGCCAATTCTCATCTCTTCCTGACTACCAGTAGTATGAGGAAATCCATTGGATTCCCATTTGAGTGGCTCCTTCCATCCTACCCCAGCCCTACCCAGCCAACTCCCTCTCACAGAGTGAAGGAGCTGGGCTCACTGATGAAGACAGTCTCCACACCCACTCCCCATGGTGGAGTGGCAGTGTCCAGGTGGCAGCTGGCTCCCTCCATGCTGCAGAAGAGATGTGCTTTGGTCATAGGTCCTTGTCAGATCCTTAGAATACAGGGGGAGCTTGCTCTGCCAAGCCACCAGGTTCTGGTGGCTCCCCACAAAAGACTGCCTTTTGCTCCGACAATGGATGCTGCTGCAGACGAAGCCGCTGCTGCCTGCCACCCATCTCTGCCAGTGCTCGGGCTCCACTGCTTGTCAAACAGTGAAGGGGAGGTACGTGCTCAAGAGGAAAAGCCCTGCTCTACTTGATACTCTCCAGGCAATGCAGCATGCAGCCCTCCCGCTCCACATCCAGTGAAGTGATTCAGCACATCCAACCAGGAAAGGCCTGTGTGTGTGGTCACAAATCCAGAATGTCCTGTTCAACCCCAACTACCCACTAAGCAGAGGAGGGCTAAGAACAGACCAGGAAAGTGGGTCAGGGCTTTCCTTTGGAGTCTTGCAGTGCTCTCATGCCTCTTCTGCCCTGAGCAGCCTAAGGAATGGCTTCTTCTCCCTTCCTCACTTAAAGAAAAGCAACAAGAGAGAGTCAGACCAAGAACCAGGACCCTGGCTGAGGGTGCACAGGCAGGGAAGCCTGGCGCACAACCATGTGTACAACAGCAGCGATCCTTGGAGGACCACATGGAAACACAAGGAGCAGCTGTGGGGTGCTGTCAAGAGAGCCCAGATCCACGAGATGGGTGCCCTGCCTGTGTCGGTGTGGGTGTGGAGAGCGGCCCCCCCTGCCTTGCCTTGTAGGGAACACAGGTAGCTCTGAGGTACACAGTTAGGTACTTCATTTGGTGCTGGGAACAAGCCCTTACCAAGGGCGGCAGAATTGGGCCACAGCTGAGGGTTCTCTGCCTCCCAGAGTCCTGCAGGAGTCCCTCCATCTCTGGCTTAGCCTGCCTTATTACTCTAGTCCCAAGGAACTTCCCTGAGGCCTCCAGGAACCCTGATGCTGAAGGATCTTCACAAACTCCGTAAGAAACATCTGGCCCTGGGCATGGTCCCCAACATCCTCGGTGCCTGAACGGCCAGAGACTAGGTTTCTTCTGCTCACCACTGCACCTCTACTTCCTGTAAGGTTGCTAGGGACCGAGACCCAGAAAGGAAGGCCACTTTCCCAGAAGAGACCCGAGTCAGCCTATTTCTACAATGCCACAGTCATTTCCTCGGTCAGGTACTCAAGGAAGAGGAACTTGGTCAGAACTACCTGCTGGGCATATCTTTTTGACCTTAGTGCAAAGAGGGGGCAAGAAGTTGTCACATTCTCAAATAAAACCAACCAGAGGACACAGGGACTTCAAGAAGGGGAAGGGAGAAGCCATACAGCTAGACAGAGAGTCAGAGGCCAGGTCTGAGCAACAGCTCTGGCCTTACCTGGACACTAAGAGCTGGCCCAGCAATAGGCACAAGGCAAGCCCGTGACACACCGCAAAGGCCTTACCAAGAACATGGACCTCACTGTTGAATGGTGGCTCACCACAGAGGACGAGTTCTTGGAGAACACGCTACCCCTCACCTGCAGTTATTCCAGTCTGAGTCCAGCCTGTGGATCATGAATTGCCAAACTGCCCTGCCTCCGAGCCTGAGACCCAGCAGGGATATACAGAAAACTGTCACTTTCAAATGTTGGGAGGAATGAATGACTCAACGCGGGCTCTCAGGAGGAGCCCCAGTGCACACGTCCACCCTGCCTCTCATCCTCAGCATCTTTCCAAACTCCGTGCTACAAGCTGCTCCTGTTCTACAGGCTGAGAAAAATAAACCTCCAATGATGCTCTGGCGAAATGCATTAGAGGGAGATGGGGCTGGAGAGATGGCTCAGTAGAATAAGTGCTTGCCTGGCAAGCATAAGGGCCTGAGTTCAATCCCTGGTTCCGCCCCCCCCCCCCAAAAAAAAGCATTAGCGGCAGGATTCAGGTAACCAGGAAAAGATGCAGACTGCTAGGCACAGAGCAGGTCTCTCTCAAGCATGCACACACCACCAAGCCTGCTAGGATCAGAACCTGAGGCTCCTGGAGGGGCTCTTGCCTCCACCTCCCCAGTGGCTTCTGTTGGTGGGTCAGGGCGGTCAGGCCCAAGGAGGCAAGGCAGGTGGAGACCTAAGTGCAGCAGCATGTTAAAGGGCCACATGGGGCCTAGTGTGTAGTACACGACAAGTTTTCAGTTAAACTGAAGGATTACACACCAAAAGGCCCACTGAACTGGAGAAAATCTTTTGAATCTCTCCTGTGTCAGTGCCACAAGGCTGTGCTGAGGCCCTAAGATCTCCTAAAGAGGAGAAAACTGGAGATGGCCCTCGCTCATGCAAGCTAGCCTCTAGCTTGCAAAAAGAGGGGAAGGGGAAGAAAGGGAGAAAAGAGAAAAAAGAGCAAAGCAAAGCAGCCCTAAGGCTCATGGCTACCATCCAAAAGCCACTGGGCACTGAGCAGGCAGCAGGTAGATCTCCCTCTGCATTGCGCTGTGGTAGCCTCACAAGGGCCTCAAGGGACCAAGGCTTTCCTCTCTCTTGGTTATCAGATGGAGAAACTGCACTCATAGAGCTTAGCTGACTTCCTCAGGACTATCACTTCCCACCCAGGCTGTGTGACACCAAAGCTGCCTCCAAGGGTACCCTACCTTCCTGGAGGGTGTGGAAGATAGGCTCTAGCTTCTCCCACCCAAGGCAGAGGGAACAGACAGGCCAGGGCTCAGATAAGAGCTTGGGACCCAGCTGCTGGGCTTCTGCCCAATGGTAAGCGCTGATCGTGAAGCCCCTTGGTCATAAACCAGGACTGAACATGAGTGTAGGCGTCAAGGTCCAATCAGTCCCACTGTGGCAACAGCAGAGAATGGCATAGTTTCTACAGCACCACTGAGGAAGGTGTGTTTCTAAGGACAGGGCAGCTGCCAGGTCAAACGCCTCCCCCTCCAGGAGTCTTGCTCCAGAGGCCCTGTTCACAGCCACTTGCTACCCTGCTGGAGATCAGCTAGGTGCCACCCACTCCTATCTTGCACAGTGCAGGTGCGGTGCCCTAGGGCTGGGAAACCCAGGACTCAGCACAAAGCTGGTACTTAATAAAGGTTGTGCTCTGTGCCCAGCTTTCCAGACTCTTCCTCCACCACTCGCTATTAGTAGGGGTGTGGGAGGGCAATTTCTAAAAGGAGTTCGGTGTGGAATTCCCTGACTCCATACCTTCACTTGGGAAGGGAGCTTTCATGGAGAGGCTGCTGGGAGTGGACACAAGATAGGGTGTGAACCTGAGACTCCGCAGCTGAGCTCCAGCCCCAGTGCTGGAAGAGCGCCTCACCCGATGCTGAGGCAGGGGTGGCCTCGGACCCTCATTCGGGGCCAGTGGCCACAGCTGGCCAGGCGTCTCCAGAAGGCACTCTCCTTTAGCTGGGTCCCTCCTGACCCAGGCACTACTGTGGGATGTTATTAGGGTTCTGCTGGAATCCCCTTCCTCAAACCTCTTCAGCTCAAGAGCTAAGGAATCTGATCTTTTTTTTTTAAAGCAGAAACCCCTCACCACAATCTGCTGGGACAAAGCTGCAACCCGAGCAAAGGAGACAACCAAACAGCTCTACACTGCAGGGGTACCCCAGGGGGGTCTCTGACAGGGAGGGGGCAGCACAAAGCTGAATGAGCAGGAACACAGGGTGAACTCTGCTAGGAAAAAGCCACATGCACGCGGAGGCATGGAGGGGAGCGGACAGACCGCAGCTGACCTCAGTCCTTCCAGCGTCAGAGCCACACAGACAAGATGGGAGGTGGTTACAGCTCCTGGGAGAGGAGGCCAGAGAGGGGCCGGGAGCAGGAGCAAGGCCAGACCCAGGACTTCTAGCTAGCCCCAGGGTCCCAACCTCATCCCATCCCTGGGAGGAAAGAGACAGTAGAGGGTGCGGGAAGGTGGTGTGCAGCCCGCAGGCTGTGCTCTGCGTTAGGGGGCAGTCAAGGCCTATGGAGCCGCCAGGCTTTGTTAGCAGCAAATCTCCCAGGCGCTGACTGCTGATGCATAGCTAACCGGGCAGCAGACATTGATTTATGTGCAACTTTCCATTTCATCAGTGAGAGTTACGGTGCTACATGTGGAGTATACGTTCTTGGGGGTGGGGGTGGGGGTGGGGCAGCCTGAGTGTGCAAACACAAACACGGCCACACATGTGCACACAGGTACAGGCACCAGTCAAGGCCACAACTTCTTTTTTCTTTCTAAAGGGAGTGAGAGGGGCCCTGAGCAGCCGCGGAGGCAGCCTGGAACGTCAGGAGCAACCTTTTGTCCACCGTTGCTAGGAACCCTGGTGCCGGTCATCTGCTGTGGGACGACGATAGGCACCAGGCTGGCGGCGGGGCGGGAGCACAGCCTGACCTTTGTGGAGGTGGAGTTGGCAAGGAAACAAGGCTTTCTTCGCAGTCCTGCCTCAGGCCTCTTCACACAGGCCAGGAATATGGGGTGAGGAGGTGCAGATCCAGGGAGCCAGCACCCTTCACTGAACAGAAGGGCAAAGCAAGCCTGGAGAGAACAGGATGAATCCCAAGGAGGCAGGCATCTGGTGTTGGGCTGGGCTGGAAGCAGCTTGTCCCACTCCCCAGGCCAGGGACTTCCATCACAGTAACCAGAGGAGTTGTGGCTTGAACAGGTGGGAGATGAGGGGGGAGCAATGGTCCCCCACCTCCAACTGTGGCCTGCAGCCCAGCATTTGGGGCGCCCCGCCTCCTCTCTAATCCTTCTCAGCAGGGGTGACCCTGCCTTCTGTCAGTGTGGAGGCCAACAGCAGGGCGAGGGGCTGGGGATGCTTCTGTCCCCCAAAGGAAGCAGACACAGCACCTGCCTTCCCGCTCTCTCAAGCATCTGAGAGCAGATGGGTCAGGGACTGAGTTGGAGGGCAGGGCCCAGGAAGGTGGGGCTTACTTCCCCAAAAGAGGGGTTCCCTCTAGAAGCCATGGACTGCCCTGCCTTGGCCATAACCATCTGCTTGAGCATATCCCATAGCCAGTTTGAGCGTGGGTTTCCTCAGCTAGCCAGCAGAAATGCCGTCAGCTCTGAAGCCTGCTTTCTAGGGCCAAAGCAGACACAAGGGGACCCCGCCTCTAGCCTGGAGAATCCTGACTTAGCCTAAGGGTGGTCACACCATAGCACTCAGCTTCCCGACCCCCGAGGCATCTCCCACCATGAAGTCATTCTTGCAGCCTCCACTGAGGCCCTGTACACTAGGGACCACACCCAAATCCACAGGCAAGGGAGGAACAAACAGGCCTGCCCAGTGTCACACGGGTCAGTCAGGTTCTTTCTGGCTTCCTCCTTTGATAGCCTCACAACTGTCATGGCGATCCCAGCCCCACCACGAAATCCTCACTAGGCACAGGAATTGAAAACAAAAAACCTAATTCTTCCGGAGCCTTAGCCTAGCTGGCACCAAAAAAGTCCTTTCTGCCTGCTCTCTCCCTCTCCCTCTCCCTGCTTCCTCCGGCAAGAGAGGAAGCAGGAACTGTACAGCTCTTAGGAACCAGCGACAAAATAGCCCAGGTGCAGCCACTGGCCCATTCTTAGTGGGCTTTGGCCTCCCTGGAAATATGTTTCCCAGCCCAAGGTCCAAGATCCTCAAGGCTCACTCCTTGGCTTCTCTGCCTGGTTACCACCACCGACGAGCAGTTCACTACCTCATGGCAGAGTCGGTAGAGGGCAGGCACATTCTGGATGAAGGCTCGACTTGGCGTCCTTACACTGGGATCCCGGAGCTGAAGCAAAAGCCTCTCAGCCTCGGAGGGGAGGGGCTAAGCTGCTCCAACTCATCAGGGTGCTGGAGACCTCCTGTGCCATCAGGGCCCTCTGGAGCTTGTCTGGCTCCTGGGGAATCCCCAGCTGTGTCTACCAGTCACAGAGAGGAGCTGCCCCCATAACTGCAGTAGTAAAGGTCGATGGGCCGTGTGTCCTCCCTTTACTACCTCTCTGGCTTCTGAGCTGTGCACCTGGCCTGCTCCTTGCAGCCCTTTCCCCAGATTGGGTGATGGGAGGCCTGCAACCTCGCATCCAGGTATGTGAGCCTGGCTGGCAGAAAAGAGACCCACTAGAATGGGGGCAATGCTGACTATTCCTTACTGTCCCCACCACAGCAGAAACTACCCAGAAGGCGGGAAGCAAGACAGACAGCAAAGGGAGCTCGGCCCTCCACCACTATTTTCCAGAGAAGGTGCAGTCTTCGTGGCCTCTGCTGAGCCTCTCCAAGGCCAGCGTCCACATCCATGTGGTCACTTTTTTTTTTTTTTTTTTTTTTTTTTTTTTTGCGGAACTGGGGATTGAACTCAGGCCCTTGCACTTGCCAGGGAAGCATTTATTCCACCATGCCATCTCCCCAGCCCCCGGTCAGCTATTTTCAGAGCACCAGCTACAGTGCCCTCGACCCTGCCTCTAGAGAGCCACTGCAGCAAGCATGTGAGGATTGCTTGGAACAAAGACGGCTCAGGCATTAGTCGGTCCAGATGACCCACTGGCTCCCTGCTGCCCACTGGACAAAGCCTACCCTCTCCAACAAGGCCTAACAACTACATAGTGCACTTGGCTGCTTCAGTTCTAGCCTAGAACCGAGCCGTGTCTTGTTCCCCAGGAATGGCCAATGACTGCATTAACTCCTTCTCCTCTCTCTAAATAAGAAGTACGGGCCAGATCAGATCAGCAGACAAGTACTCATCTTCGTGGTGGACAGCACCAACTGGTACCTGTGGCACGAGTTCACAATCCCTCTCCGTGGTATTGTGAGCTGCTGCTGTTGGCATCTGAATGGAAATTAATTTGCCACTTCTGACAAAAGATGGCCACAGTCTCACTCTCTCCTCCCCCCTTGACAATCAGACAGGGATCTACAGTTGGACTTAAGTGCTGAGGAAGAACAGGACAGCCAGGGTTAGACTCCAGCCACAGCCCTGGGGTAGTAACGTGGGACAGGCCCTTCACCTCTCCACTCTTCCAAGCAGCCACACCTCCTCTACAGAAAAACATTGCAAAGTGAAAACAAACTGCATGCTTAAAAATCTTACATAACTGAAAACAATTATTGGAATTAAAAAAAAAAAAAAAGAACAAAAACAGCTCGTATCTAGTGCTGTTCCCCTGCTCTCCTTTAATTCCCCCACTCATGTACCCAGAAATCCTTATTGTACAGCATCCCCGTGGGGCCAAGGAACCAGAGGACCCACCCAGAGCAGTGGATCTGGCCAAGGCCAACCTGGGATTGCCAGATGCACAGCAGGGATTAAGCTGCATGAAGAAAAATAAAATAGCCACTGCTTGATTATGTAAAATATGCCTGGGTCCAAAGCAGAAAATCAAAGTTGGAAGGCCCTCAGAGACCACCTGGTCCAGCCTGCTGTATCTCCCGGTGAGAAAACCTGGGCTCAGAGATGGGAGCCTCTTGCCTAAGGTCAATCAGCAAGTGCAGGGCCAACTTCTGAACGCCAATCCCAAGTTGGCTTCCTTTGAGATACTTCCTGGTCAGAATGCTGGGTCTACTTACTGAGTTAGGTCTGGCAAGGCTCCTCTCCTGTGATATGAGCACCACAAATAAATTCAGCTCAAACATATACCATGGCCCTAGTACATGCCAGATGCTAGGGAGGCCAAGATTAGAGCTGTGTTCTGTTTCCATAGCAAGGAATTAGGCAATGCTTGCTAAATTTTGCCAAGACCCCACGAACCCCATGCTACTCCCCACCATGAAATGTGGTCAGATTAGTTCCTAAACCATCTCTTTCCTGGCCCTTAACTTGCTACCAGACATCTCATCACGTCATGCCACAAGATGAGACAGGTACTGCCCCTCTTGGAAACCTGGCCACCAAAGAGAACAAATCACACAGAGCAGTCAGAGGCCGGAGACAGGAAGTCTTATGTGCTGCCTTTTAAGGTGCCAGGATGGGGCAGGGGACACGCAGCTGCTCCCTCACCCATGCCAGGGGGGCCCCTGGCTTCTAAATTTAGGTCCGAGTGGTAGTACAGTCCTGACATGAGAACTGGGCTGGACACCATGGGATTTAGTTCGGGCACAGCTGGACCAGCCTCCCCAGTGCAGAGTTCCCTCTGTGACAGCCACCTGCTGAGGCCATGGTCAAGGGGGAAAGGACAATTGTTGGCAGTAGATGAAACCCTTGACATCATCTCTATTTCCCTTCTAATATCAGAAGGGCCTACAAGATGAGTGAGGGGCAGGGCTGGCAAGCAATAGCTAATATTCCTGTCATGAGCAGACCTGCTCCAGAAACAGGCTGCCTGCCTCTACCTTAAGCCCCAGCCCATGTGTTCACCAGCACAGCCAGGAAGGACCAGACTGTCTTACTCCACCTCTCTGCACCTAAATTAAGAGGAAGTGATGCTACCAAGTAAGCAAACAGTCACTCAGAACCACCCAGGCTATGTACAGAGCCCAAGGTGTGCAGCTCCCTGCTGGTGACCCAGCCAGTTCTTGACAATTCACCTCGCCTGGGTGGCAAAGGTGACCGTCAAGAGAGTCCAAAAGTTACTTCTACTTGATGTAGCCGGCAGTGGCCAACTCAGAAGAGGAACCAGACTGAACTTTCTGGTCACATACCTCCGAACATCACAGGGGAGGGCCCAAGGAGAACGTCCAGAATTAGGTTTTGACTGTGGACAATTATACCAAAGCAGGAAGCTGGGAGCTGCCCACATATCAGGCAGACCTCTCCTCTGTCGCAGACACAGGTCAAAATAAAAGTCAATGACCTATTTTTAAAACTGCAATTGGCTACTGTCCACCTACTCCCACCAGAGTGGCCTACACAGACAGACTAGCAGGCAGCATGAGGGTAGAACGTGGCACTCAATTCCTGAAGGGACTGCATTTGCCAGGCAGGGAGGCCACCACACACCTTTATCCAGGAATCAGTTCTGGGATCAGAACTCAACTCCAAAGTGTACCAAATTCCAGCAGGAAAGGCCCCAGATAGGCACGCAACACCCACCTGCAGGGCCAGGAAGAGGCTAGCCCTGCTGGGAGAGGTCTCCTCAGACTCCAGTCTCCTGGCTTCCCCTTTGGTGCAGGGCAGCAGCCAACGCAGCTCCCATCTTTCTAGGGTCCATGAGTTTCCAGGATCTTAGTCTTTCTCTCAGCTCTTCTTTCATAGATCTGTGGTCCTAACAGGAGCCAGGAATCTAAAATGCTTGCTTTGGTCTCACCTAGAGCCTCACATACCTGAGGTTTGAGGCTGTACCTGACTCCAGCCCTTGTGCAAGGTTTCAGTTCTGCTAGTCTGCCAGGAATGGATATAGATACACAGTTCACCACTTCTGCCCCCAAGTGCCACTCCTGCATCCCTCTCCTCTCAATGCCAAGGTCTCAGCTAACTTGCTGCTTCTGTTTTAGGAGCTACCCAAATTTCACTGGCAGCTCCCTTCGCTTGCGAGCAATATGTTGTAACCCTCTTCCCCTAGAAGCTGACATCAACCAAAATGTGAAATCTTGAAATGCCAGAGCATTTTCCTGACAGGAATCTGTCCAGTCTTTGCCCAGCAATCTCAGGTGCCAAGGAATCCCTCACCCCCAGCTCACCCCATGGAGGCCAGCTGCTGGGCCTCCATGCTGCTGGGTATACACTGGTGCTACATTCTCTCTGGACTCTGCCTCACTGGTCCCAGCTGCGCATTCTCAGGTTTCACAGAAGTCTCTCCCCCGGTGTCTATACCACAGCTCTTCTCATATCCTTCTCAAGAGGGCAGGCCTTTTGGAAGCACAGAGTGTCAGGCACATGGTGGACATCCAACAGGTGTGGATGAGTGAACAATGTCACAATCAACAGCTTCACCCTAAAAGCTCCTCCAAGCCCCGCATGCTGACGCCTCTGCATGACAGCCACTCCTATGACCAATCTAGCTTACACAGAATGAGCTACCCAGAGAGAAGAAAGGCCACACAGGATCCTGGCAGTACAGAGGGCACAGGAACACAGCCAGCCCCGACAAAAAAGAAAGTCTCCCCAGCACCCCAGAAAGACCCGACAAGGTGTCCCAGAGAAGGCAGGGCTGGGCCCCACGTGGGATCTGTTCCTGCCTATGTGGGGCACAGGGCGGGCACAGATGCTTGTGGGAAGCCGCCTGTGATCACACTCGGAAAAAATCAAGTGGTTAACCAGAGGGAAAGGATTCTGAGACCTGCCAGGATGGTGGGTTTCTTTGTTTTTTTTACATAATGCCTAAGGTTTGTAGTTTGGACAGGCAAAATAAACAATGACAACAACAGCGGCAACAAAACAGAAACAAAAGAACAGTTTACTTATTAAAAAAATAAAAGAATGAAAATTTTTAAAAAGAAAGAAAAGAAGCCTTTGTTAAAAGAAAGCTTCGCACTGGCGTGGAGGCAGCCCTGCTACCTCCTCAACCAGGACAGCGGGGCTGCGCCTGTAACACTGGCGAGGAGGAGACAAACTGGGCACAGGGGCACCAAGTGCAGGAGGGGTCTGTGTCCCCGCCTCTTTTCTTCCTTCTCAGCTCTTGGAAGCAGGGAGAAAGCGATGGAAAGGAGAGGGTTGCAACCAGCACAAAGCGACTGTATTTAGACCATGGCAAACCGAGCTGTACTCTTCTGCTGTCCTGCCTGCTGCCTGCCCAGCCCACTGTGCGAGAGCAACACAGGCCCTGGAGCCCAGCACGTACCTGAAAGAAACCGGGTGGGATGGGGCCTCCGGGCATCCCATCGTTGGGGGGAATGTTGCCAAGCACAGGGCTCGGGGCAGCTGCTGCACTCTGTGGGAAACAAGGCAGAGGTCAGTGGCCAAACCCCCAGCCAGTCCCGCCTGGCCTCCCTGCGCCCATCCCTCCCCACAGGCCATCTTGCATGTGAAGCCTGCCTCCCCGTAGTTCCAGATGTGGTACTCAGAGGTAGGAAATAACCTGCACAGCCACAATGCCCATCGCTGGGGCAAGAATGGCAGGAGAGGAAGTGCCAAGGGTACTCTGCATGGTACCAGGCAGAGCAGTTGTGAGCAGCCCACCCACAGGGGCTGCTTTTGACATCATGATGCCCTGGCCTTACCCACCCAGCTCTTTTGAGATGCTCTTTTAGGGGAGGAGGAACAGTTTAAAATTTCTAGCACTCTCTCTAAGTGGCTGGCATAACAATAAATACCCAGCTAAGGAAATGTCCCAGGACAGTGTGAAGGAGGACCAGTATATCTTTGATCCCCCTCACGGCCAGGGGCTGGGGTGGAGGTACACACGGAGGACTGTCGTTATCATCATAACTTTTCTCTTTAAATGCTGCTTCTCTGAGCCGGGCGTGGTGGCGCATGCCTGTAATCCCAGCACTCGGGAGGCTGAGGCAGGAGGATTGTTGTGAGTTCGAGACCAGCCTGAGCTACAAAGTGAGCTTAAGGCCAGCCTGAACTGCATAGTGAGACCCTGTCTCAAAAAGACAAAAAAAAAAAAAAAAAAATGCTGCTACTCTGGCACCCACCTGGTACATCTGCCTCAACAAATGCCCCCAGGGGTGAGCAGACGTTGCTCTCCCAGCCAGGCCCCTTTCCAACAATCTGTGTCCAACCTGTTTGTGTGACCAGCAGGTCTGTGCCTGGCTCTGTGCTCACACAGACATAACTGGAGCTGAGATGCCACACTGCGGCCCTGAGGAAACCACAGGTCTGATCCCTGCCCGCCCCCCAATAATAAGCCTCTAGCTGTTCTTTCTGCAACAGTCCCTTCCATCCACCTCGGGGATCCCCAAATTCCATCGAGGCTGAGAGTGGGAAACTTAACACTGACCCTCTCCCAGCATTCTGGGAGGAAGCCTCCCATGGCCAAGAAACAGACTGCCTCATTCATAAACACAGCTTCCCTCCCATCACCATGTGAGATGACCTCAGCCAGCCAGCCATACAGCAGCCCCCAAGCCCTTGCCACGAGCTCTGAGGCAAGGAAATGCAGGACTCCCATGAACATCTTGCATGCATCAAAACAAACTAATGCACTTGGGTTCAAGTACCGCCATCTGTCCCAGCAAATAGCAGGACCAGGGGCAGGCCAATGGGCCCTGCTAAACCAGCTTCCTATACAAAATGGGAAACTGTGGCTGCAGCAGCTGCAGGCTGAGGAGGACTGTCTGATGGGACGGGCTATGCTCTTTGAGCCAAGAAAGCTGAGGGTGGGGACAAAGACCACCCAGTGCAGGCACAGGAGGGTGTCTGACACATCCCAGCTAAAGATGGTATGAATTGTAGGTCATTTTCAGAAGCGCATTCTCTGCAATGGAACAGACTGCCCACCATCTAATGTGCCTGAAAGTTTTGAGCATCTGCAAACTACATGGACCTATGTGTCCTTTCCCAAGTTTTAGCATACCAGCCCACTGAGAACAGGGAGAAGGCCCCCAGCTTGCCCCAGCGTTGTAGGGAGGTGACCACAGAAGAGCATCTGCTGGGTTCCGCATTAGCAACGTAACTGTTTCTTGGCGGTTAGTGGTTCCTTGAAAATGCAACTTTTTGTGATTAGTAACCAACAATTATGCTTCTGTAGAAGGAATATATCACTTTAAAGAGTTGGAGTGAGCTAAACATCCCCGTGCATTTTCCTCGAGTTCTTTCAGAGGTTTGTGTGAGTACTTGGCTCTAATTCTTTCTAACTGTACCAGGATTTAAGTGACCTAATGTACTACACCATCATTCACTAACTTGTTCCTCTCTCTTTGGTAAGTGATATTTTGACTTACTTGTTGGTTTACTCTGGACATCTGTAGATCTATTTTCTGGTAAAATGCTCGTGTGGGTGTTTGCTTGGCTTTTTCAAATATTTTTGAGATATGTTGTAATAAGAAAAAAAACTTAAATATAAACTTGAACTTGTAAGTATGCTGTTGCATTACTTATGAAGCTCATTCATTTTAAAAGTGTGGGTTTCCTTCGAAGCCTAAGTGAGTCGATGATGGCTGTAGGAACTGAGGGTGGGTGGGTGGGTGGTTCCTGGTTCTTTAAATGGCATGGGCCTAGCAAATAAATGGGTGGGACAATTCTCTGAAATCTGGGACAGAGGATGAGTTTTGCTCTCCTCCAATGAACACCAACAAACAAAAGCCATATTAGCAATGACTACGGGGGCAGGAAGCCAAGGAGGCGATTTTTACCATAAAGCCTTCTCTAGCAGCAAAACTAAGTAGCTCTGCAGTGCTTACATCTGTGCCTTGGATTATGACAGCTATTACTGCTCCTCTTTAATTATGAAGTGACCAGGAGTTCACAACAAAAAATGTAAAAAGGCAGAAAAGCAGCAACTGGTGATGTTGGGAGACCAGAGAACAGGAGGCGGAGAAGGGCTCTGAAATAACTATTGTTCACACGACCTTGTCCGAGGAGATCCCTTGCACATACTCGGAGACAGCACGCTAAATCCTGCACCTTAACAGCACAGACTGTTTTACTCTCTCCACAACTTAGTACAATGTAAATAAAGCATACAGCAGGTATTCAATAAATGATTACTACTTGTATTATTCAAAGACTTGCACAAACCGGACCATCTGGAGCCAGGCCTTTCTGGACTGCTGGGACTGGCTGTGGTTTCCAGCTCTGAGTTAGCGCTCCATTAAAGCACTCAGCAAAGTGTCTCATGTGAGTTTTCTCTAAAAACACAAACCCCAAACCTAAACCCCTGACATTCACCAAGGTCCACGGTGTGCCAAGGCTGCAGTAGGTACACACGAAGGAACTCCCCCACCACAGCAAGCGAAAACACTGGGTTCAGAAGCCAAGACCACAGGTCTTAGCTGACAGCCCCCAGACAGGCCCCTCATCCAGAGACTCAAGTGTCCTGGTCTGTCCAACGGGGCTGGTGGAGATGACCATGGAACCCTTCTTCCAAGCATCTCTGCTCCATCCTGTCCACATACTCAAGAGCAGCTCCTACAGAAGAGTACGACTCTGCTCCTTCCACAAGACCTGGAGGCCAGGCACGGTGGCACAAGCCTATAACAATCAGGAGGCTGAAGCATGATTCCTGAGAGTTCAAGGCCAGCCTGGGCTACTAAGTGAGTTCAAGGCTAGCCTGGACTGCATAGAGAGACCCTATTTAAAAAAAAAAAAAAAAAAATCTGGAATTTCAGCTCTTCTCCTTTCATCACAGAACAGTTAGAGATCAAAGATTAAGTAGCACCCAGAGACCTGACTGTTATCTGAGCCTTCAGGGAATAATCGCAACCAATATATGTACTCCAGCCACACAGGTCCTCTCCCAGGTCTTACCTATAAACGTAGAGACACAGACTACAATGGCCCAGTCAACTGAACAAGCGGTTGGTTAAGTTGAATAAAAACAAAACAAAAACATAAAGTAACTCATGTGAAAAGCCCTGCACAGGGTGAGACAGCCCACCTGCTGTCTCTTCAATACTCAGGGACACCACAGAAAGGATTGCCCTCCCACTTCAACTGATTTTCATTCCTGGCCAGCCAGGCTTCTAAGGAGGGCTGAGCCCACAGCTTTCTAAAGGGAGTAGATCTTTTGGATCCCAGATTGGACCACAACCCCAGGGAGTAAGGGGGATCGTTCAGTCCCACCCTCCCCATTCTTGTGCCCTGCAGGAGGCACAGGCCCTTGCAACCTCAGGTGTCCCTTGCTGTTAGACTTTTAATACTGTATGACACCTGAATGCCTTACCTGCAGCTCCACCATGGAAAAAGGAGCAGCTCTCCAAGTGAGAAGCAAGATTTGAACCTGTGGCCTCGGCAACTGGGCAGAGCTTCGGAAGGCAGGACAAGGAATCAGGGATTTCAACTCTGGGCAGCAGAGTTTCTAAGCTGAAGAGGGGCCCACAACCCCTGAGAATTCCACATGCCCTAGCTCACCCTGTGCCAAGCACACAAGATACCTAATAAAAACCACCACCAGGGTACCCCTCCCCCACCATTGCCAGCCTGCATGCTCAGGGGCCTCTCCTCCTCCCAAGAGGAGCACCCTGTGCAAGTATCTGTGTTCCCACTGCCTTTAAGTAGCAAGGGACAAGAGTCTCTCCTATAACATTATCTTCTGGCCTCACCCCAAGAATCCAGCTATCCTCACCCAAACTAGCATGCACTGACTCTATCCTGTTGTTACGCTCTTTAAAAAACAGTTCTATGTACTTCAAGCTCCTGGAAAACTGAATAAAAACAAGAGCTGAGAAGCAAACTGTGGGACTCCTGCCAGATCAGCCAAGCTCTCCAGATGGATTTAGAAGGCTGCAAAAATGGTACTTTGTTCTGCAAATCCCCTCCCTCCTCACCCCGCCCCAGTACTCAAGCCTTGGCGTGCACAGTCCTAGCTACATGCAAACACCAAGGGCAACCTTCCTGGACTGCTCAGCCCAGGCCTAATGGCTGAGGGCCCAAGGCATCAGGCAGTGTGAAGTGCATCCTGCGGACAGGTATGGCCATGTGCACCTGGCTGGGACATGGAGCTCTGGAGAGGACAAGGACATGTGTCTGAAATGGCCCACGGGGAGGACAGGCTTCTGGAGTGGCCTGATCTGTCTGGGGCTGAGTTTTCTGGAGGGAATTTTAGCGGTATCACTAGCTGAAAACGGAGATGGAGGAACGGAAAGAACAAGGATAACATCCTCATCCAGGCACCAGGGCCAACGTAGAGGGTAGTAGAGTCCCAAGTGAGGAACAGAGAGAAAGGAGGCCTGAGTGCAGAGCAGGACTGTCTGGGAGAACGAGATTCTAATGGGGCAGCTGGAGACAATGCAGAGCTGTTGCTGCATGAAGAGCCAGCTGGTATTAAAAATAGGTGGACAATACAAGATCTCTGCCTTCAAATAGCAAAGGGGCTGGCATTGGGGGGGGGGCTTTACTGACCCAAGTCTCAGAGCTGGCTGCCTCAGAGTGGCAGGTGTGTAGTCCAGGGCACTCGGAGCAGTGACTTAGGCACAAAGTCTTAGGAGGAGACTTCCACTTTACCCCTGTTGCTAGTGGGATTTCTTACAAAGAGAGCCCAGATTGAGGGTCCCAAAATCCCCTTCTGCCACTACGTACCTCAGACAGCCCCTCCTGAGCCCAGGCACAGGGCTCCAAAGGGCTGCAGGTGTTCTGCCACTTTAGTGATACTGTGGGGGTCTCACTGAGCTCTCTGCCCAAGCAAATGAAAACGGCAAAACCGACCTGCCCCAGTCAGGCCAGCAGGCCCAGTTTGGACACCTGCACTTGCTCTGTCCCCTAGAGACGAGGATGACCCTAGGGACTCCACAGAGCTGAGAAGCAAGCACTATTTGATTCTCAAAACCCAGGAGAGAAGGCAGGAGGGAAATGTTTATACCCCAGTGTCACAAGGAAGATGTCAGTTGTTTAATCAGAAAAGAAACTGAGGCACAGAGAAGCGTGGTATCTTAAGCTCATGCAGCTAGCTACTAAGTGACTCTAAATATAGTCCTTTTGTCCCTTTACCTCTTGATCTTGGGCTCAAAAACTGTTGACAGTCCCCTCTTTCCCACACCTGCAATTTCAAAAAAAAGTTGTGCTTTCTGATTGATGAAAAGAAACAGCAGACCATTAAAAACACCTGATGACAATTGTTCTCCACGACTGCAATCGCCTACGTATTCTCTTCTGCAATAGGCTGACCTAACTTGACTGCCGCTAACAAATATTTCAGCAAGCTGGCATCCACTTAGAGGCAGGGCTGAGTGTGAGTGTGTGCGCCCGTGTGTGTTCAGGAAGGTGAGACCCCACCAAGAGGGCCTGCTGGACCCAAGTGACAAACTGCCCTAGGAAGAAAAGGAGCAATGAGACAGCCGAGGAGGTGTGAACCCACTACAAGTGCTAGGGAATCTTGCTCTTGGTGCTGCCTGGATGGTGCTGTGCCCCCCAAGCCCAGGGGTAACAGCATGGTTCTGCCCAGAAAGACTCCAGGGAATGAGTTGTGGCAGAGAACCAAGGGATGTGGGCAGGTGCTCCAGGCAGGCTCTGTGAGGCAGAATTCAGGAGATCAGGAAGGCTTTGTAGAAGAAGTGACACTCAAGCCTGGGCCTTAAAGGGTGGCAGGACTGGAAGATGTGGGAGGAGATACAGGGTGAAAGATTGCAGCTGTCATCGCAACCCTCACCCCCATGACACAGGCTTCGAACGACCTCTCTCGGAGCACAAGTGCCTGAGGTGCTGTATCCACACAGCCTGTGCCCATCGAGCCCTAGGTGGTGGTGGCATGCCTAGCACAGAGGGGAGCACGCTGCTCCCATTTCAGCCCAGGGGCTGCTGCTACTGCTGACCTCCCACTGCGGTACAGT